>KZ807091.1:399907-420603 GCA_000696205.2 Oncopeltus fasciatus
TATATATATATATAAAAGATCGATGAATAATTGATTTTTTTTTTTTATAAAACTTGAATCAGTACCAACTCGGATATCTTAATTCTTAAGATAACGATCTGTCAAAAAAGTTTTCTGAATTTATTTATTATTTAGGAATCAGGTCATGGGAAGGGCCTATCTAAACTTAACACCAGTATCACTGGGAGATCTTTTGTTTCTTGATGAAAGACTATTCAAGGCAGGATTCGAATACAAAATGCCAGGCGGCTTGGTAGTTCCTCTCCTTGGGGTCTATTCAGCTAGGTCTTTCCTATCACATATGTGAAAAATACCACTGGAAACTTTGCCTGAGAATTTATTGTAATATGATTTTGCCGTATCCATTATGTTGGCATCCATAAAAGTAACAAGTATTGTTAACCTTGTTTTCTTCCAGATATTTCAATACGTTTAATATAACCTATAAGAAGCAATTTTGAAAACCAATCATTTACATATATCGATAATATGTACTTGATAGATTATTATTACTGATTCTCGGTGAATAGTAGTTTGAATCCAGCTGGAAAAAGCAGGGCCGATCGGAGAGCGAACTGGAGAGGAAGGCCAAGAGATAAATTGGAATGAGGATGAACTGTATTCACCAGTGGTTAATAGCAGTACAGGCGGGAGGCGCACACAGCTGAGCGGGAGCGGAGAGGGGGTAGAGGACTCGCGGCAGTAGGGCCCCGGCACCCGTCAAGGAAGGTTCGTGTGCACCCGTACGGATGGAGATGTCACTGCAACGCCGGTATCCGAGAGTCTTCAGGGCTGTCAGCTGTGTGGTCCACGCCGCCGGGGCCGTCCACTTCGTCTTCGGCTGCTACTATGACTGGTTCCTGGTGGACATACCCAAGGAGGTTTCCCCCATCTTCTCCGCTTTCGGATACAAGCTCAAGTTCCTCACCTACTGGGATGCAGTAAGTGTCTGTGCAAACTGAAAGAGTGCCGCATTAATTTGGTGATTTTCTCTAAAGAATAATCGCTTTTTATATGCATCAATCTCTTTATTATTTTGTTAGAATCTCCCGCCAAAAATCTTAATGAAATGGTTGCTCCACGCTATTCCTCAGTGTCTTTTAGGATTTTAGTAGAGGTAAAAAATAAAATATGTATAACTAAAATGAAACTGGGAAAACAAAAATTTGAATTTTGAAATACAATCAACTTATAATATTTTAATTTTTTTTATTTAATAATTTTATCTCGTTTGCCCTTCATTTAAACAAGAAATAATACATTTTTGTTGGATATTTACTAGTAAGATTTGTTATAAAATTTCTAAATTATTTAGNCTCCCTTAAATCCCAAAACTTTCTGAAAATATTAAGAAATCTCTCAGAAAAACTTTCCCTAACCTTCAGCTTCCTTTTTCCACTAACAACAAACCAAAATCCTCCTTCCTAACAAAACCAATGTTTTTTTTATAAAATTCCTTGTTCCACACCTAATTGCCATGGTTCTTACATTGGACAAACTAAAAACCATATTTCCCGTAGAATTAATAATCATAAAAATGACATAAAGAAAAACTAATAAAAACTGCCCTTACAAAACACACATTGTTGTTCATGAGAACTAAATGAATATAGGATAAATTTTAAATTCTTATCACTTCATTTATTGTATCATTATTTAACCAATTTGTTTTTCTCCTTTAAAATTAAAATATTTATATATTTTAAAGTGAGTTTTTTATAAGTTTTGAATTACCTAGTGGTCCAGTGTATCATTTTATTTTATTGGGAAGGAGGGCGGGAGGAAAATGATAAGCACTTACTTTCATAACTTGTCGATTATGCACCCCTTTCCGCTTCCCCCTCCCCCTCACACTTAACCCCTTCCAGCCAAAACAAACCCCTCTTGTTTACTACAGTCAGCTGATTCTCACGTAGCCTTATGGTTACCTTCCTTCCTGCCTGTAAGAGCGGCATTGTATGCATGTCGAACCTCGTATATCACTTACTATCATCTGTAGTAACAAACAAACAATTGTTTGTTTTAAACTTTTACTTTTGCTGATAACTGGTAGTATTTGTGTTTTTAAGTATTTATGATTTTACCTTGACTCTAAACAAAAACAAAAACACAAAAAAATATATATTTTATAAAATTAAGTTAAATTCATTTGAACTTTTTTTTTTCTTTTTATCTCCTTTAATTTCTTCAATATTCTATTAAATTTCATAAGATTGTGGAACTCCTTAGAAGTAGATAACCACATTAATAACATCTACTGATTTTTAACCTTTTTGTATAACAATTGAAATTTGATTTATTTATTTCTGAACCTTTAAAATAGTTCTCACATTTATGGCAAAGAATTTTCTTTAATATAAAGTCCATACTTCAATAATAAACATAGAAAATGATTTTGTACATTTTTCTTTTCAATTTTTGCCCCACATTTATTACTTTATAGTGAGAATTATCATGTAAATATATATTTATCATATTAGCCCGCCTATTGCGGGACTGGTTTATTATAAGGTTATTATTATAGACTGGTTTATAATAAGGTTAAGGTAATTCTAACTTTAACTGAGTAATTGTGAAATGAAAATATCAATTTGTTTCAGATGTCTTGTATTCATATATTTGTATTCAAATTATGGTTTGAAGGAAATCTACCATTATATACTTCAAATGGTTTGCTTTTACTAATTCTTCCAGAATATATTTCTGACTAAGAAAATGTTTTGGACACAATTTGTTGCTCCTCCTCTCCCACCAAATAAAAATAAATTATATATGGCACAAAATAATTGTTCTATTTCTGTTTTAGATTCAAGAAAATGTTTGTTTAAGAAAATGAACTTCAATTTTTGAATAATTTTTAATTTTCTGTAGAGTTTCACTATGATAAACTAAAAAATGCCCTTTCTGCCATGTTTGATTTTAATTTTGGAATTAGGGCAATAAAAGCTAAGTGCCAGTATCTGTAATTCTCTCTTCTTCTTCTTAACTGTGAAGAATGCTTGATTTTTAGCCTGAATTGAACCTCTCACCTTTGAAAAAACTTTTCACAAGTATGTTTTATAAAACATTGATTACAAATATCCCACCTTTTCCTTTTCTTTATTCTCAACAATTATCTTATCTATGCTGGGTAATTTCACTACAATCATTTTTTTACCTGAAACACTAAATAAGATAAATATACTTTGAGGAATCAGTACCTCCCCCATCCTAACACCAAGGATGACCTAGAACCATTAAAACAACTTCAATTGCAACCATGACGTAGAACCCTTAAAACAACCTTTCTGACTATATTAATTAAGACCTGGGTTAGTTTCTTAGCTGATTTAGTTTCTATGTGGTGTGGTGGTAGATTTCTTGATATCTATCTATCAAAGGGAGATATTTGCAAATATTTCTCCTGGGTTATTGCAATTTAAATTAGCAAATGCTATTAATTTATTTTATTGCTGGTTATTAAAGATAACTGTTGAAGAACCCATAAGAATACCTTTACCAGCAGGAACCAGCACTTAACTTTAACCAGCATTTCACAATGACATTCATTTGGGCAGAGTTTTTGGCCAAGCAGTAAAGAATGTTAAATGTGAAAAGCAGCTTTTCTAATCTGTTTAATGCAGTGTAGTAGTTTACTTAAGTCAGTCCACTCAGCCCATAATCCAATTACAAAGGCAAATAAAGCCTCAAAATTAAATAATAATATAATATTTGTTTATTATAATTCCTCAAATTTTCAAGTATAATTCAACTTAATTAGTTAGTCTAGCGAGCAAGAGAAAATGAATGAACTTTCTTTCAGTATTTTGGTTAATGTCATATGGCAACAACAAACAATCTTTTGTTAATCGGTTAATTAAATTTTTAATAATTATGAGGTTTTATGGTTACCAGCTAGCCTATACATGGACCTAACTAAACTTTTATTTATCTATATTGATCTGTGGTTTTATGAAAATGTAGCTTTGATATTGCAGAGCATTAATTTTTTGTAAGTTTTAACTTATTTCCCCAAAATTTGTGGTTGCATCCCATGCTCAATATCCATTGCTCAGGACAAGCTTATATTTAGAGATATAAGTTTGCCCAGGATGGGATTTGAACCAGCAGCATCGGGATTGCAAGACCCGAGAACGGATCCTCTGAGCTACCCTGGTGCCAGTAACAGAACTACAGATCTTATATTTGAAAAACTAAAAATATAGACTATAAACATTAAAAATTATATATATATATATGGNTTTTTTTACAAACTGGAAAATGAATTGGCTAATGGCTGAAAAAAATGAGGTCATTATTTTGGGGGAGGGGCATAGTTAGATAAGTGGAAATAAAGAATTCTTTCGCAAGTTTAGCTTTTTCGTTGGGGTTCGGTCAAGGTAGATCCAAAAAATACAAATTAAAAAAGAAAGTATTTTTTTTTTTTAAATAATTATCTGCCATCGTTTCGGCTTACATTTTTCTTTATTTCCATTTCTCTTGCTATGCCCCTCCCTCAAAATAATGACCACATTTTCCGTTCTCTCCCTTAAATCCCAAAACTTTCTGAAAATATTAAGAAATCTCTCAGAAAAACTTTCCCTAACCTTCAGCTTCCTTTTTCCACTAACAACAAACCAAAATCCTCCTTCCTAACAAAACCAATGTTTTTTTTATAAAATTCCTTGTTCCACACCTAATTGCCATGGTTCTTACATTGGACAAACTAAAAACCATATTTCCCGTAGAATTAATAATCATAAAAATGACATAAAGAAAAACTAATAAAAACTGCCCTTACAAAACACACATTGTTGTTCATGAAAACACACATTTGACTTCGAGAACATTACCATTCTTTCTACTGAACTCTATGAACGTAAACTTCTTTTATCTGAAATTGTTCACATTAACTTACAACACAATCCTGAAAAACCATTAGCCCTCCTTCAAAATAAAACTGTCAAACATTTCTTCTAATTCCTTAAAGTTACTTATCCTCAATAATGTCCTACTTTTTTTTTTTTTTTTTTTGTTTTGCCCCTTTTGAAGCAGGCTGCTCTCCCTTTGTACTTACTGCCTCTTACCCTCCACCCTTCCACCACCCACGTTGTCCATCTCAAAAAATTTCTGACAAGTTATTAATAATGTTAAATGTGAATAGCAGCTGCTCTAATCTGTTCGATGCAGTGTAGTAGTTTACTTAAGAGAGAGAAACTCATTCTCATGACATTCTCAGTCAGGAAAATGTGAACCGAGGAACAGGACGTCCCCTCTCAGGTGTGGTTAATTGTTTTTTGCATGCTGAATTCTTCTATACAGTTTACTACATTCATACTTTTGATATAACATTATAATTATGGCAATTCTATATTATAATATTGTAAATCATTTTTTGTTTCATTTTATTTTTACTTTTATTTGTATTCTTATGACATTATATTTCAACAGCCATGAAGATGGCTTACAATATAAGCCTAAATGTTGGCAGATAATTTTAAAAAATACATTTTTTTTAAATTTATATTTTTTGGATCTACCTTGACCGAACCCCAACTAAAATCATCTAATAATAATACCTACGGTCAAAAAACTGTCCATTTGTATANAAATAATATTTATAAAATCAAAATTTAAAAGTAAATAACGAGAGTCATTTAAACAACTTGACAATGTCAGCTCCTCCGAGCATAAGACGATATATTCGTCTGCCTCGGAGGTTAGACTCTTGACACTAGTGCGGGGAATTTAATAACTTATCAGACTTGTCTCAGCAGCGTAAATTGAAAATGGGCCGGCCCGGATAGCAGGAGATCCAGGTTCGTGTCCTGGCTGGGACAGTTAGATTTTTCATCCTGTTCCCTAAAAACTGTGCTCTAAAAATTGTTAAAATTTACGTGGGATAAAATACCACAAAAAAATAATATTTATAAAATTTTAAAAATCTAAAGATTGATTACAGAAAAGCCTGTCTATGTCATTCATATATACATTTCACTAAAAAAAGGCTGATTTAAATTTGATTAAATTTAGATTCCATCTGTTGTCTAATTTTTTATGAGCGAGATCATAAACCATCAATCATGGAAGATGATTATGATAAAAATGAAAAATTGATCATTCAATATTCTAATATTGTAAGCAAAATATATTAAATACATAAATTTGAAGGGAAAAAAGTTTTCTCTTGAGGAAATAAATCATTAGATATCTATTGTAATTATTTTTGAGTTTCATAAAAAAATTTTTAATTTGTTAATTCCTCTACTAGGATTTTGGATGTTATTAATAATTGTCTTCAGATAATCTTATTTTCATATAAAATAATCAAAGAATTATGCAGGTTTCACAAATCTAAGGGATACCAATGTTACATGTTATAACTGATATAGTTAGAGTTGCTTTTTTGAGGAGATGGAGATGGCAGTAAATTATGGACGGTTTCGTATAAGAATTCAAGGCTAAATGATTTCAAGGTCCATAAATAAAGGTCAACAGGAAGGGGAAAAGTTATTGCCAGTAGGGCTGATAACAAAAATCAGTAAATTTATATTACAAAAGGGTCTCTCTCTAAATTGTTCAATTCAAAACTTTGTTAAATGTATAATTATAAGCTTAAATACAAAATTTTATCTCTCAAATAAAAATATCTTTATTAAGAAAAATTAAAGAATACTTTTTTTTTTAATTTTCAGCCTTAAAATTTGTGGTTTTAAATTATCAATATATTGTACTAGATTTTTATTATCTGACACATAGTCAGACTGACATTTAGTTGAAACACTTTTAAAATAAATTGATATAAAAAGAGTTAAAATTAAATTGTAGCCTTTAATTGAAGTTGTTTTCAGTAGTATTGTTTATGAAAAAATGGTTTTCATGAAAATTAAATAAGTCCATTTGTGAAAGTTGAATTACAGTACATTGGACAGACTTCTTATTATTCTATTTTCTATTAATTTAAGTATTAAAAAGACTGTAAAGTAGAAACTGGGCCAACTAACTAATTCCTCATTATTCCTAAGTAGATGTTGAATATTTGCATTTGAACTTTCCATATCATGTAATCCCCAGAAGTATAGAATATATCTTTTATCAATAAATAATCTGTGTTGTTTTGTTCCTCTAAACTAAATATTGTATCTGCTACAGCTAAGAAATATTTTCATCCCACTTGATATTTTAGACTTTATCTTTCTATTTGTCTGAATTTGCTCAAATTCACACTTTCATTTTACATTTAAAAGCAATATGTCAAATTTCATTAAGAAACACAAGTTTTGTTGCTTCTTGGCCAATCACAATTTATGGTTCCCTTAATAATTCTGCTTTGTAACTTTTAGAATATTTCTTCTATCTATAAATAAGTCTATATTGAGTCAGAGAGTAATTTGTTTGAGTCTACATTAGAGTAATGAATACTCTAAACAAAATATTACTGCTGTTACATTGAAGAAACTTTTTATACTTATTCTTGATATATCAGGTAATCACTCACTTCAATTCATCTGATTTTTCTCTAATACAACTTCAGTTTTATTTAAAAGCTATATGCCATATTTCAGGAAAACTGCTAATTATGGACATAAAGTTAAAAAAAAAAAAGTGTAGATAAACCACTCATTATTGATCACTTTCTTTTATCAAAAATTAAATCTATGTTGTTTCATTCTAAACTAAATATTTTGCACGCTTGATAACATACCCATGCTTGACTTTCCAGGTAGGCCGGCCCTACCCTTATTGGTCTGATTTTGTTCAGTAACAAATTTATTAATTTACTCTTTACTTTTTTGTTATAATTAAATTTCATGCCAAATTCTATTCCTGTAGAGCATTTACAGACATACACAGACACATTATATTATGTTATATATATATATATATATCAGGTAATCACTCACTTTAATTCATCTGATTTTCCTCTAATACTAACTTTTAATTTTATTTAAAAGCTATATGCCACATGTCAGGAAAACCTATCATTTTGGTGTCTACTAGTTAGGATCAGAGAAAATATTAAAAACTTTTTTTCTAAAAGCCGGTCATGAGAACAGCTTCAATAGCTAAAAAGGAGAGTTTTTTTTACCGTAGATATTATTCTTAGATGATTTTAGTTGGGGTTTGGTCAAGGTAGATCCAAAAACACAAATTTAAAAAATGTATTTTTTAATAAAGGATTATCTGCCAACGTTTCGGCTTACATTCTAAGCCATCTTCAGGGCTATCATGAAGATGAGAGAGGACGTCCTGTCTCTAAGTTCACATTTCCATGACTGAAATATGATTTTTAAATGTGTGTTTTTGGATCTTCCTTGACCGAACCCCAACTAAAATCATCTAAGAACTTCAATAGCTAGATTCCTTTGGAATATGCTAAATCAAGGATGTTGAGAAAGTTTAACTTATTTTTCACATGGATTGCAATAGTTTATTTTTTTTTGTAACAAAATAAATCATAATTGCAGGGCAACAATATTTCTGATATTACTTGGTTCTATTTTTCTGTAAAAATTATTATGAATCAGGTTTTACATTAATGCATGTTAATATCATATTGTACTTTCATTTACTAGTGAAACTAATTAACAAAGAACAGAAAATTTGTTTGCTTAATAAAGACTTGGTTTTAGAATTTTTATTGTTTTAATTAAAATTCAGTTATTTGTTTCACTTATAATATTAGTGGAATGCTGTTTGTAAACCTTATGCGCAGTTGTATGTATAGTTATGTATTCAAAATTTCAAATATTAATTCTTTTTTGAGTGATAATATATTTTTTGATTATTGTAAAAAATAATAACTTACAGAAAAATCTAAAAAAGGTAATGCTAATTATAAAATATACCATTATGTAGACATCAAACAAATTATTATTAAAATAATAAGATGTTTGATGTCTCAATCAATATGTAAAAACTTATTTCTTCGCACGCTGAAATCGCTTTTAGCTTACTTCACTTCTGACAAAATTTTTATTTTTCATCTGAAGATCAGTATAAAAAAGTTATTTATGAATCGTAAAAATATATCATTTAAAACAAAAAGTAAGCCAAAATGTAAAAATTAAAATTGGAATAAAATTATTAGGAAAATATTGGCTGAGTTATTGTAATTAATTACCAATAAACTGTTTGACAAAGGGAGCCATTACTTTAAGTATCAATAAAGTATTAGGCATGTTTTTTCACGACGTGTATTCCTGCAAATGTTTTATCATGACTTCTTCTTTTCCTTCCCCTTTATGTCTCTCGCCATTGATATGCATCCAGACATCATAATCAGTCATCTTGGTCTCTAATGAGTTCTTTCATCCCTCTCATTGACTTCCTTCACTCGAGATCTACTCTTGGGCCTTTTACATATTTTTGAGACTAAATGGAAGCTTCTTGATCCTTTATATTCTCCCATACTGCAGGCATAGTAGTAAGAAAGGTGTATAGGTACCAAATACGTACCTACTATCCTTGAAATCTTTATTCCATGATGGCTCAATTTGAGATAAATCGAAAAGTCAATGCAAGAAGAAAAATAAGACTTATTTTGACAGAAGATATGGAGCAAGAGAGCTTAGTGACTAATAGTTTTCTGATATGAAGTTTTAGATATTCCTCTCTAGAGGAATATCTAAATGCTCCTTAACTTTTCCATTAGCGTTATTGATTAAAATTGATATTTAGCTTTGCTTAAACAAAGAAATGTTGATGAAAGTTCTTTATTCATCAACATTTCTTAATTAATTATAATGTGTTTAAAACAAAGCCAAAACTTGAAATTAACTAGTCATTTTAAATTTTTATTGTAGCAAAGAATGTTGATGTTACTAGTTGAATTATGTATAATTAGTTAATTAATTATGTCTAATAAATTTAGTTATATTTAATTAAGTATTATGCCCAAAAATTGAATTAATTTTATTTTTATTTTTGGACTTATTGTTCACAATGATTTTTAATAAAGATTTAATTAAAGATTAATTAAAATATGTCATTTTAGGCTTTCATAATTATAATGATTCCAAAATAATGGTATACCTCCTGTGAAATTGGAAATTACAAATTTAGAAAATAAAATTGAAATATTTTATGTACATTTTTTAATAATTAGTATATACTTATCCGTTTTAGTTATTACAAGCTGCTTATTTTACCCTCTGTTTGGTGAATGATGTTCTTGGCCCAGTGAATAAAGAGACTAAAGAACCAACGAAACTTTGTAAAGTGAAAGACTACATTGAATGTTCAATTGCCTTCCCCATCGCAATTGTAAGTGCCTATTTCTTAATATTTATTCATTAAATCTAATTATATCTAAGATGTTTTGAATAATTTTTTGTGATAGCTATTATTATTAGGGATGAGAAAAAGTTAAATTTATTTGTTCTATGAATTTTAGCAATGACTACATATTTTGTATTCCCATAAGTATTTTATTTATCACACAAAGTTTTCAGACTCTACACCTTTATCATTTGCTTGATGAAGAGTGATGTTACTGTCTTGGCGACAAGCATTCTTAGCAGCACCTGGTAGAGGTATAAAGTCAAAAAGCTTTGTGTAGTAAATAAAATATATATGGAAAGACAAAAATAAGTTGTTATTGCTTGAATACCCCCACACCAACATCCCTTGCATACATGGAGTAAAATAAATTTTACCGACTACAATTAACTGGTTTTAGCTACAGAAATTCAATGCTTAGAGTTGCACTGACCAAAAACTGTTTCTTTTCAGATTCAGTTGTGTTTTGCCACCACTGCTTTAGCTTTCCAGTGAATTTTGGGCCTTATAAATCTTTAAGTTCTAAAAAACATACCAAATACCATTATTGTCTATTTTCTCTTGTTCTTCACATTATGCTTATCTATTACCATTTTTTCTTTGATAAAAATTACCCTAAGATTACTATTCAGCTTGGTTTTAACCATTATGGTGATTTTAACTACTGATTTTAAGAAATGATTATGAAATAAGTTACATCATTTTTAAAAATCTGTAATTAGAAAAAGTCTGAGTTACATTTTGTTTTGTAAAATCAGAGACTAGAAAATAATAATGTTCCCTGTGTGAGGAAATAATTGTGTGAAATGTTGTGAAAAAAAGCATGCAACATTCTGTTCTAGGCCTTTCCATTCTATTAAAGAAAACCAACAAAATATCATGCAAAGCAAGACTTGATTGAAAGTAGATAAAATACAATGAACAATACAAAAAAATCCTCTTTAAATTCTTAACTTTTTTTTTAGATTCAGTGCTTGCAAATTCTGTAATTTATATATAATAAACAGCTTTCATTTTTTAAGTAAAACATTTGTTGGAGTGCAATGAAGGTTGGTCCAAAAAAAAAAAAAAAATACAATTTGAAAAAAAAGAAGTATTTTCATTACCTGCTGACATTTCGGCTTAGATTGTAAGCCATCTTTAGGGTTATTATGAAGGCGAGAGTGGACATGTCAAATCTGCATGACTGGTTTTTTTTGGATCAACCTTGACCAAGCCCCAACAATTTATCTACTAATAGCCTCCATTATTAATTAATAATCTACTAATAATCTTCTCTTATTTTCTCCAATATTGGTTTTTCTTTTCCTTTATAATTTTCTGATGTTTTCATTTTATTTCATGTAAATGTTATATTTAATATTTTATTGTATTTTTCATGCCACATTTTCTTTTTTTAGGGAATAATACATATTGTATTTTCTTAAGTAATAGGTTTTTTAATTCAAATACATGTATTTTTCCATTCATAATAAAATATAAAAAAGTGAACTACTATAANATATATGTAAATTAATTTTTATACATTATTACTGAATTATTGAAACTAAAATCTTCTACTAAATTATTCTATATAATATTTTAACCACCTGTATTTCTTTCAGTTTGTAGGCTTTACATTTTGGGGACTGATGGCTGTAGACAGGGAGCTTGTCCTTCCTGCTGTTTTGGACCCATACTTTCCACCTTGGCTGAACCATATCATGCACACGAATATTGTTGTTTTCCAAATCCTTGAAGTTGTTACTTCCCCTAGAGAGTATCCGACAAGAAAATGGGGACTTATAGGATTGTCACTCTTTGAAGGCATTTACCTTTCTTGGTAAAGTTTTTTTATTTATTCTTTAAATTTAAAACTTTTTTTTTTTAGTTTGTTGATTTATTTTCTCTTCAGCAGGGGTATGCTTTCATTATAAAAATGTGGAAAGCATACTATTCTTTGCAAAAGACCTATTGTGATAAACATTTATGGAGTACTCTTATAATTTTACTGTGGCCCCACCACTTATGAAAAATAAAAGAATGTTCAATGAATTTATTACCCAGTGTCTTATTTTTTTCACAGGTTTGATTAAATAAACCAAATATGAATTAATTTACAGAGAAAAATTCAATTATTAGTTTTAAGAAAATTACTTTCCACTTTTGAACCTATTTGTAACTTTTTATATGTAATCAAGTTATCATTCTGTTAGTTAATGTTTATAATTTTACTTTAAAGGTTATTCTTTGCATACTTTTATCTGTTTTTGTAACCTATTCACATATGTATTAGAAAGTTACTAATACTTAAGGGATAGTAGTCATCTGACAAAATAAATCGTAGCAGTCTTGCAAATACCAGAAAATCAAATTTTCAGACTAGACAAGGAATAATTCAGACAAAACTGTTTTATTAAATTGTTATAAAAAGATTTATCCTCACAGTCACTATAATTACAATACTATACCAATGTTACTACTGAACAATGAATTGTGGTGGACTGACAATGAAAACAAAATGGCAATAAAATAAACAAAATGGTAACAAAATGAAAATAAAATTTTTATTTAAAGTCATCTAAGGTTCATGTTACCTGCTAACATGGAACTTATACTTCCACTTCCAGGGAAAATATTCACTATAAGGCCATAAGAAAAAATATAAATAAAAAACTCAAGAGTCAGTAGATTTATATAATCTTAGATAGCCAAACATCATGAAAGGTATTTTATTTTCACATCTAGGATTGTATGGGAATGTATTGAGTAGACATTCTCATACAATCCTATTGCAAGTTACTAGAAAGGAACAACTGATAGTCACTTGTCTGGATGCTTGGACATGAAGGAATTCATGGCAATCAGGCTGAAGAGCCATGATTGGTTCAAAGCCCTTCTTCTAAAATGTTAGTCAGGAACGCAGTGAAATTCTGGAGATCAAAAGAGTGGTACATATACTGACCAAGAAATCAGGACTAAGGCACTTTGATGGGACTCAATTTGCCATCTGTCAGCCTCTGAAACCCACATACCATTATATTATTCCTCCCAAATATTTCTCCCTGCAGCTTGAGGCTAGGTGATCTGAATTTAGTGTCTTAATCAAACTGAATAGGATTTCATCTACCTCTGACATTTTCTAGTAATATTATTATTTACATTCTGCAAATTAGTACTAATAATTCTAATTCCACTTATTCTTTAAGAAACAAAGGTTTTTAGAATATTTTTGCTCTTTTGTAAATTTTTTTTTTATTTTTTTCACAGGATGCACATTGTGTACCTCGTTAGTGGGCTTTGGGTTTATCCAATTTTCAATGTCCTTGCCCTTCCAGCAAGGATACTCTTCTTGATTGGCTCATTCTTAACAGGATATGCATTTTATTTCCTGGGTGAATACTTAAACAGGCTACTTTGGGGTAAGTATTAAAGAATATTTTAGTTTTTTAATTTAACAATCTATAAAGAAGAGTATTGCTTTTTTAAGTTAGACACACCATGCTATGACTTTTCCCTTTTGAGAATGTTATAATTTCATTTGTTAATCCTGAAGCTTTGTAGCATGTCTAATTTCTTGATATTTTCTCTTTATTAGCCTTTACACTGATTATTTTTTACCTTTATTTTAAGTGTTAAAACTTTTTTTTTTTAATTTATTTTGTTTTACACATTAATTATTCAAACATTTGTGAATTATCTTTAGTTTATTTGATTATAAACCATTGTTGTTTATTGGATATATGCCTTGCTTCTTTTAGTAAGCCAAATCCATTAGGACTTCATTTATTAGTTAGTTAGTATTTCATTCTGAGCAGGATAGTTACCACTATATTTCAACCTCTTAGTGACATATTGTGTTTTAATACAATGAAATACTAAATTTATTAGGCATTCTTATGCTTGTATTTTTTTATAAAACATTTTGATTCTCTTATCTATTTAAAATATTTTTAAAAAAATAGTATGTAGTTCATTTGATAGTATGAAACAGTATCGCGTTTGTTTAGAATGTAGTTGTTAGCTAATAAAAGTATTAATTTGTCATCATAATCTTATCATTATTCATTTTTTTGGGGGGATTGGTTTTTATTTTTAACTGATCTTATTATATTATTTATATTCACTGTGATTGGCCGAGAAAAGTAATTTCCACTAGTTACAAGCAGTATTTGATTTTATTGCCTAATTACCTCCCTTGATGTATTAATTTCAAACTATTTCACAGACGTGGTTATATGGTTTAATTATATTTTTTCATGTTTACTCTCTAATCAACTACTGGGTTATGAAAATGGATCTTTTTCAGATTTCCACAGAGGTAAAATACCCTTGATTCTGAAGAGTTTTTATTTCTCTTTTTTTTTTTTTTTTTTTTTTTTTTGTAGGGAGTTTAATGTGACTAGTGATTTGTCTTTTCCCTTATCAATAATTTGTTTAAAATTTAATTCAATTTGTAACACAATGTTTTGTGTAATTCTTCCCATCAGTTTTATATGATTATGATGATGATTTGAGAGATAATCAATATTAGGATTGGTGTAAGGTAGACTGAAATAGGTCTTATAATTCATATGAAAAAGGCAATGAGTATGAGTGTGCATACAATTTATTTTTGAGTATGATTTTTTTTCTACTTGACTTGCATTTTGTAATTGTTTTGATACTGCTTGTTACTTTTTACATGATCAAAATTACTCTTAGACACAAACCACAAAATATGCTCTCTCCATTTAAATTTAAATATAAATGTGAATTTCATTTAGTTTTAGTTATGAAATGTCCACCATTAACTAAATTAACTCTAATGTATGTAATGTATTTATTTCTTTAAAATGCTATTTATGTACAAGTAAATTTTCAGTTTAGAATATATTTTACTTTAAAAATTATACTACCTCCCATAAACTGGCATGCATTATCCTGGTTGTTGTTATTGCACACTTGTTCAAATATCTTTGACTTACTGAATTTTTAAATTTTTGTCCAAAATTACTGGTGTCTTTACATATAATTGAAGAATGGTTTTTCTTTAAAATTTTTATTAGAATATTTTAAATAAAAGATGTAAGCAGATTTTATATCTAGACAAAAGAAATGTTTCTAAAACACTAATAAACTAATAATAGAACCCCAAATTTTCAGACTATAAATTCTCAGACTAATTCAGAAAAGTCTCTATTAAAAAACAAAAAAAAATTCCATAATTTCTCTATTATTGTGAACAGGCAAGTTTTGTATCACAATAGATCAGGATGTCCAAACATTTGTTGTGCATCTCCAGACTTCCTTGATCTCATTATACTTCTTTTGTGTCTAGTTAATTCTAATATTTTATATTAACAGTTATATTAACAAATGTTAATATTTATCAGAAAATATAACAGCATTAGCAGTTAAAAGAATAGCTATGATAAAAGTTTTAAAAGCTAATAATAATAGCTAATATTAAAGCATATGTAATAGCTGATAGTATAATATAATATTAATATAACAACTGATGAGAGCTAATTACAGCAGCATTATAGTTAATATAGCAATGTTAATAAAACTTTTAATTTTTTTCTTCAGTTGGCTTCATAAGACCCAAGGGGAGCACTTTGTCAGATCTTAGAGAAGCAAACCTGGTGCACACTGATACACACATTCGGATACTGGTTATTTTTCCCAGGAAAGGGTGATCAGTCCTGCTCCAAACACTTACTAACTTTGAGGACCTATGCTTTTTCTATTGGGGTTTACTCCCTTAGATGAGTTGACACCTTTAAACTGACGGTTCTCTCAAACTAAAAGGTGGTGGGCTTTAGTTTGAGAAAAATTGTTCTTTTTCATACTCAGGCATTACGCCAATCCACTCCCAACTTTGTAACTTATATTTCAGAAAAAGGACTGGGGAAACTGAGTTACGGTTTAACGAACTTAGATATGAGTCATGCACATTAGCCACTACACATGGGCACCCCAAAACAACTAATATAATAGTTAATCCATTAATATAACCTCTTTAGTCCTGGCTATTCATTCTCTTGAAAAAAAAATTTTTTATTCACAGAATTTTTGTTTAGGTATACTACAATTGGCAATTTTTGCTGACTTTAATGAAATCTCTTATAACGAGACTATGTAAAATCTTACAAATATAGTGATCTTGTTCGATCTTGACACTTAAATAATTTTTATTACAAAAATTTTTTTTCCATCTATATTACTATGTTTAATTGTATTATATTATATTATTCAGATCACACATATATGTGCTTTCACAATTGTGGATTAGGGCTTCGGTAATTTTCTTAGAGTGAGGCAGACTACTCCTCCCCTTAACCTTGGTGAAGTGTAATGTTCATAGAATTTTACTTCTTTAATGAAATACCTACCATCTCATCTATCAAGATCCATCACAATTTCCTTTATCCAGAGGATTCTTGAAAGCAGCTAAAGTTAATTTTCATGAAAAAACTTTAAAACTAAACTCCACTTGGTACGCTCAGGCTTAAACTAGCATACTTTTTTTTAAGGGATAGGTATTCATAGTTTGAAAAAAAGTTCTAGGAATGTAAAAGAAAAATAATTTATTTTGAATCGAAGAGTGTTTAGGAAAGGTGATAACCTGCTGATAGCCTCCTTCATGACTCAAATTGTTAAATATACATCCTTAATTCATATAACTTAATATATCAACATTATTGAATTTAATACAAACATTTTATTGTTGATACTAAAATTTGTATCGGAATTTTGAATAGCCTACAGTCAATTTTTGCTTATACATTGGTATGCTTGGCCAATATCACATCTTTTTTTTTTTTAATATTTAAATATGAACTAAGACTTCGAAATGTGTAGGAAATATATGGAAACATTGTTTAGGACATAAAATAATTTTCTTAAAAAGAGATAGTGGTTCTTCATCCAATCTTTCAGTCTTTTCAGTTCATTTTATAAAAAATTTCACATTTGTTGTGCAAGCCCAAATGAAGTTTTTGTTCTATTATTGAACATTCAATTTATCTTAGATTAGATTTCTAAATCTTCATTTATGAATAGATTAGAATGCATGAAAATAATACCTTCTAAATTATTACAATTAAATTATTAGACAATAATTACTATTGACTTAAAAATAACCGTGCTTGGATATTTGTATCATTTTTGTGTTTTTAAAGAGTGTTCTAACTTTCAAAATAATTTTTAACTATTTATTTGCCAATAGAGGCCAGTATTTGAGCATTCAAATTGTATGTAAGAAGTAAAGCTATTTTTTACAGGAAATAAATTTTTGCGTGTTAAATACATTATGTGTTAATCTTTTGTATTTATTTTAAACTAGTCACTGATGCCTATTTTTGAAATTTTATCAGGAAAATCGAGTTAGCCTCATCCATCATTTTTGTGTCTCAGTAAGTAAGTGTTGTGGATTACAGGATTTTTTTTTAGTTTTCCTCATGGGAAAAGGTGTGCTTTGAAATCTAGCCAAAGAATGAATGCATTCAGTAAACATATTTTTTTTAGAATGTGGTAACAAGCTTAGAAATAAAAAAATCTAGGAGTCATTTTCATGGTTATTACACTTAAGTATTAATGAAATATATTTTAATAAAATTATTTTCCTGTCATTGTTTTTTTTAAAAAGTTGTTCGAGATATAATTTTGCCTAACTGCTAAGAAGAAAAAATAAAGTTTTTATAGTAATTTTGGCCAAAATGTAGCTTCCAGTTTATGCTATACATTGTACATTCCTACTCAGAATAAAAGAGGAGGGTTTTCTGTCTTTGCTACTCATATACCACCATTTTTTGCAAAATTAAATTACAGTTTTTGACTGTTATCAGTAGTAATCGGTCTTCCTTACCTAATTCTCATTTTTATGTTTAACTTTCAGTAGTATTTATGCTGTATCAGGATGATCCGCATCCCAAACTTCCTCGTAACAGACCAAATGCTTCAATTTCATTAGCCCTATATTCGCTTTATGGTGATAAGTTATGAGCATCAAACTGTAGTATATTGACCACATAACCTGATTTATTTCAGTTAGATCTTCAGCAAAGTAATTTAATATAAACAGTTACTTTAGAGAAAGCTTTTTTATATATTTTTGTCCCATGTACTTTATGCTAAACTTCATAAGTGTTTTAAATTTCTTCTGTCATTTTTACTGGAGCCCATAATTAATTCTCTTTACCATGAAATGGCTCATCTTTGTAAATATAATATTCACTAACAAAAATTCAATTTTCTTTTTAATTTGTGTTAATAAATTTGTAAATATGATTGTTTTAAAATATGCCTGTGGAATTGTTAAACATTTTAAACTTTTGTAAATATTAATGTGAAATTTTATT
Organism: Oncopeltus fasciatus; assembly: GCA_000696205.2. Classification (NCBI taxonomy): domain Eukaryota; kingdom Metazoa; phylum Arthropoda; class Insecta; order Hemiptera; family Lygaeidae; genus Oncopeltus; species Oncopeltus fasciatus. The sequence continues at coordinate 418,492 of KZ807091.1, forward strand.
GGGGAGTTTAATAAGCATGCCAGACTGATTTAATTTATGATTGACAATTTTAGTTAAATATTTAAAAGTGCTTTTGTAGGAATATTGATCAGGCCTTCACTATATTTCCTAAAACTTGAAGTGTAATTTATGTCAAGCTTTTCTGTTTATTAGCTGGAAGCGCAGAGCAGTCTGACAACTTGTTACTACGTGTACTGTATAAGAAATAGTGTAATAAAGATATCTCAATTGATAAAAAGAATGACCTTTACTGTTATTTGCAGTTTAGGGTCAAAATTACCCCTTTACCTGTTGTGCCTATTCTATTGTAACCTGCACTGGAGATTGATCTGATGTGACTTCTTATGCTACAGGTCTATTTTTGGCTAGCATATTTTTTCTAATTTTTGTCTACGTATTTATTTCAAATGAAAATCCTGTTGAGATATTTTAACACCTTACAGATTTATTTATCCTGAACAAATAAAGAATATTTTGACTCTCTACTGTATGATAAAAAGAGTAAGTACAAGAAAATATGTCCCCCTACCACCCTAAGGAATGGTTTACCTGGTACTTGACTCTGTGCTTTTCCTAAAAGAGTAAGCTCATCCTTAGTTCAACTCATCCTCAGTTATGCAGGACAACACTATAACTTTAGTATTACAATGATATAAAGTCAAATAATTATGAAATTATATTTATTTTTATTTATAAATTTCCATAATTGTCCTAATTAAAGTTACTAAATTGATCAGATATTTTTAGTGTTTTATATTTAATAATTGTCTTTACTAGTTCTTCAGTAAAATTTTAATTTAAGAAAATACTTAATGAATTTAGATTCCAAAAACATTCAATTTCAGGACAGTGATTTGGAACCAAGAATTGAAATCTCAACAAAAATTTCGCCTTCATTTGGGTAAATTTCAGGGAATAATTTGATACATTTTTCATAATGAAGTCAGAGACTGATTTTTTACCTGTTTGAATTATGAATGTCTTTTTATTAAAATAAAACATGAAGAGAGGATTGTCGGGAATTTGGTTAAATATGAGCATAAAATGTAACTTAGTAATGCTATTGAGGTTGTTTCTGAGTTTTTTATTCTTCAACAGTCTACTAAATTTCTAGACTTAAGTCAAGATTATTGAAAAATGATTCCTTTTAATCTAATTTTAAAACTCTAAAATATATGCAAACCCTTTATGTTCTTTTGTTTATTAAATACAAGATCTTCTTGTTTGGATATGATTGGATTTAAATAAAAACATACCGAAAGAAGTCATAAAAATTATATGGATGCTAATTTGAATATTAAATATAATGTAAAATATAGATTCAGTTATTAAAAGGTATTTTTCAAACAAGATATTTTACTCTTGAAAAAAAAAAAAAATGAATATTTGTAGAAGAGAACATTCAACATTTGTTTTACTGGTTTGCTATTCAATAGAAATATAGCTAATTTTTTTATGCTGTATTAAAATATTTTTATAACTTCAGTTTTTAATAAATTTTATAAATTCTTGAGTGTTAAGGACCTCGTGTTTGTCAACAAGTTTGTTTGTTTTTAAGTCTGTGATTTCTTATACATATTATAAATAATAATATATATTTTTTCTGGTAAAATTATTGTGACATTATTCATGTTGAAAAATATGTTCTCTATTAACAACAACAAATAAATAGAAATTATTCTGCATTATAAATTAATGTTGCTAATGCAATTTTATTTTAAAATGTTTCATAAATATAATGCTAACACTATTATACCTTTAATGTGTTCAAGTTTTATCTACTTTTATTTTTCTTGAGACATATTTTTCATTTTTTTGGTAAGAAATTTTCTTGAAGCTTGTTCTGATTTGTCTTGATGTCAGTTATTCATGTTTTTGTGTGACATAATAATTTTGTAGTATAAAAGGGTTAATATATATACATATCTAAAATAAACTACTATTAACAAGGAACACAAAAAGACTCAGTTATGGGTAATAAAAGAAATATTCAAATAGACTAGAAATGGCACTGGATTATGAAAACGGACTGAATCATACATTTTACAAATGTAAATTTAAAAAAAAATTTTCACAGTAATTATTAGTAAAATATATTGTATTATATATAAT
>KZ807091.1:458298-470395 GCA_000696205.2 Oncopeltus fasciatus
GAGTGGGTACATATATATTCATATATATGTTAGCCGATGCTTAACAAAATGTGTAGCGGCTATTATATATATTTCTTACTACTTTATCATTCCTATCAAATTCTGGACTTTACAATTTTTTGTAGAATTTTGTAAATGTAAAAGAGTTTTCACTATTAAGAATTGGAATTTTAACGCGATAGTGCAGAGGTGAGTACACGGCCTATCGTGTATAACTTGCTCTCTTTGGGACAAAAGGGAGTAATAAAATAAGTGTGGAGGGTTTGGCTAAAATTGGCGTAATATGGAGGATAACCTTGGGAAGTGGAGGGTAACCATGGGAAGTGGAGGATAACTTCGGGAAGTGGAGGGTAACCTTGGAAAGTGGAGGGTAACCTTGGGAAGTGGAGGATAACTTTGGAAAGTGGAGGGTAACCTTGGAATGTGGAGGGTAACCTTGGGATGTGGAGGGGAACCTTGGGAAGTGGAGGATAACTTTGGGAAGTTGAGGATAACCTTGGGAAGTGAAGATTAACCTTGGGAAGTTGAGGATAACCTTGGGAAGTGGAGGATAACCTTGGAAAGTGGAGGGTAACCTTGGGAAGTGGAGGATAACTTTGGGAAGTGGTGGGTAACCTTGGGAAGTGGAGGATATCCTTGGAAAGTGGAGGTTAACCTTGGCCGATCGAGATTGCGCCTGGTGGGCACTGGGGCCCTTTTCGAGCTGGAACATTCCAGGCGTTTCATTTGGTCTAGGTTACTCAAAAAGAAAATTAGAGCGATAGAACTTTTAACAAGTATATTAAAGTTTAGCAAATTTACAAAGTTACTCGGCCAAAGAAAGCTTGCTTGTTACCTCTCATTCACTTTGTCTATCAGTTATTACGACAGTCTAAAAGACAATTGTTTACATATAAAAACAGAATCAAAATTATTATGGCCGAAAAATCTGTACGAATCTGAGGAAAATTTGAAATATACTATAATCATTTACTTTCAATGAAACATACATAGTATTACGTATTTAATAAAAGTATATAAATAATACACATACACACACACTCGAGCGCTTACACACTCATCTAAATGTACAAGAAGAACAAATATATATTTAAAAAAAGTAGAACACACAAACCTCTAGAAAAATCTGAATTAGAAGGAACAAATCATCTTTCACATGTCACATCACATACATGTATGCATTTGAGAGTGTACATGGGGGCATCCTTGGCGTAAATAGTCAGCACCAGAATTGAATGTCGAAAGTCATCTGGCATCTCCGAATCTTTTTCTGAAATATTAGTTTTGGAGTTCCAATCTTTGTCGTTGCACGTTCTATTTCGTGGTGTACGAGCGGAGAAGTTAGTGAGCAATTCTCGTCTTAAGGCTCTGGGACTCGTTTAGCTTTTCACTCAGCTTGAAAAAAAAAAAAAAAAAGACGTTCCCCCAAATGGATCATATCTGTCAGTCTACTAGAGAAAATTCATCTGAGGGTGTAACCCTACAGATAATGATGGGTCATCCAAGGTTTCGTGGGTTGAGAGCAAAACAAATCCCCCAGAACTAAATGATTCATCAGAATGTGTTTCATTGAATATAATGCAAACATGTACCTTTTGACCAGCAAAATAATAACATATATAGATCCATTTTTCCTACACTTCTCTGTAGGAACACTTATGTTGATTGATATTGAAAAGCATCACAATATATCCGAATACTCATCAATTGTAAATACTCCATTGTTAAGACCTATTTATGAGTACTCCTCAACTCCCGAAACTATACATTCCTGACGAAAACTTCCATTGATTGAATCTGGCCTTGAATTTTCAGTAAATACTCCGTTTGCATTCCATTTAGAAATTTGAACAATATTTATATGCCACCCTCACACCTCACACACACACACACACACAAATCCTAACACAGGAACTGCTAAACTAATCGAATACCTCAATAGTTAATAAATATTTGTAAACCAGCTTTCCAACTTCGAGATTGAAGGACGGGGGAATCGGTTATTAGTCATAGTGACATCATTAAATATATTCCTTATAATGAGTCCTATATGGTATAATAAAACCACTACTTAAAAATAAAAAAAAAAAAAGTTATTTTAAAAGTCATTTAACTTTTTGCGATAGCCTTACATTTGTAATGAATTTTACAAATTTTAAGATTTCTATTGTTTTTACAGTTAACAATAAATGATAATAATGTACTTCTTGAGGGAATTATGCTTTCATGAAATCCATTGAAAGAGGGGTAAAACTTCGGACCTGTCCCCCTTGAAATGATGTTGAGGAAGGTAAGGGCAGATCTTTGGGGGATGACAAAGACAAAAGAAACAAAGCAGTGAAAAACCGTGAAAAACAAAGCAGTGAAAAAAGATCATGGACATATTGACGACATTGAAAAGTCGTGTCATCGTGTTTTTTCCCGATTACCTTGAGATACAAAGTCAGTTATTTTTTTTTTTTTTTTCCCGCAAGGAATTGGAAAGTGGCAGGAATTGGGTGATAACAGAAATTGGGCGACAGGAAGGTTTATTGAAAGGCTAAAATGAAAAGGTATTAGTTGATGCTGTTAATGTTCGACAAAAAAAATATAGAAGGTACTAAGCTTTTATCATTTCCCTACTTATATGTTCTATAACATTTTTGCGGAAAATATTAAATAATGTAACTAGAAATATTGTTGTGAGCTTCTTCTCTCTAGAGCTGTCCCACTTTTGTGGGTTTTTAAAACAAAAACACCATTTATATTTCCATCTATCGTGAAATATAGTTTGTATTCCTCTAAGACATCAGCTCTTGTATTAAAAATAATTTATAAATGTTTTATTTCGTTGAAGGCAGAAAAAAAGGGGAATGCCCTCTCCTGTTCCAGCCTTCATTAACTTTCTATTTTACCGAGTTCCTGCATTATGGTTATTTAAAGGTGAGGGGGGGGGGGAGTAATAGTTAAAATTATATTTGATGAAAGGCTACGATGAGGGCTCCTCCCCATAAATGGGAGATGTAATTATTTTAAAGGAAGGAGGAAAAAGGAGCTAGGTGAAGCTAAGGGGACAGCATTGATTCTAGCGAGGGGCGACGGGCGAGTGGGTACCCTGCTTGTTACCAGGCCGGGGAGTCCTCGCTCGCTATTGGCCCTCAGCCAGCCAACCGGCTCTCGCATCAGCTGATTCCGCTTGGCAACAGTCGTCAGTGTGGCTCTGGCAGTGGAGGGTGGAGGCTGTGCGTCCTCAACTCCATACGAACCCCATACGTCCTGTATGGAGGAGTCGTAAACTTGGGAATACAGCTTGGGCCACACTCTAGGTAGAGATTGCTATTAACCTACAAATACCATGTCACCTCATATCAGATGCCATTTTATCTGTACTGTTGTGCGAATCCTCACATAAACTTTTCCTACTTCGAGTAACTGACAAAGTTATAAAATATTATAATTCTAACCTACATATGCAACAAAGAAAAACATTCAGATAACTCAAAAGAAAAATATTTTTGCTATTAAAATTAATTCCCCAGCCGGGAATTAGATCTCAAGTTATTAATAAATAAATCCCCTCTATCCTCCATTTCCATACAAAACATTCTACTAGTGTTGACCACATCAAATTCATTAAACTATAATAGAAATTGTAGTAAAACTTTCAACTAAAATGTCTGAATCCTGTCATAATGTACTTAGATATATATAACTATTATTCATTCAATGAACAAATAAAACATAATAATAATACCATAATTTACTTAAACTTAAATAATTCCTCTCTGCAGTTAGTAAGTTATAATATTTTTTCTATTAAAATAGTGATGAGTAGTTATTCAATATTACGATTCTTAATTTAATTTCAGATATACTCTAATTGTTCCATTCTTCAGAATACAAAGAATATTATTGACTATTCAATTTAATACCAATTTAATTGCATTCTTTAGAATTCAAAGAATATTATTGACTACTCAATTTAATAGCTATTCAATTGCATTCTTCACAATAGAAAGAATGTTATTGACTACTCAATTTAATAGATTCATTGAGTGTAAGTACTGGTACTTATAACGCATCAATGCTTCTCATAACTCTTGTTTCTAAATACAAGCCTCTGGTTATAAACTGATAAAATTTCTAGGCTTAGGAACAATTTTTAGAAAACAATATTATTGCTTATTGATTCTTGAAAAAGTTAACGTCTGTCTTGCAGGGGCGACTTAAACTAAGCAGATTTTCAACGACTCGTTGTCGGGCTATATGACGATTATGGTCTCATGAAAAGTGAGGAAGTATGAAACGATAGTTAGTTGATGTTGCTGAGGATGGTTCGAGGTCGACCTAGAGAGTGGTGGAGGGGAGAGGAACTCAATCCTCGAAGTACATTCACAAATATCTTCTTCATTAAGCACCCTTCGCAAAAACACTGCTATATACCTGATGGAAACAAATATAAATTATATAACTCTTTACACCTATAATATTTCACAATTTTCTTCTTAACATTAGTAATAAAAAGATATTGATAATTATCCAACTTTTTTTATTCAACAAAACTCTCATCAGATTTTAGCAGCCTTATATTTCTTTCTTAAAAAGTATTTCATGTAGAAATATTATAGAACATAAATATTAACAAATAACATTCTTACCTATTATATACCATATTATAAATTTTGTTAAACTCGAGCAGTATAGATATTAAAGGTTTTAAAATTTATACTACCTCTTCCCCCTCCAATCTTCCACTCGGCCGATTTTAAGTATTAAGAAACTTAATCCACGTTCAGAAATAAAAGGAAAAAAAAATTGAAATACGAAATTTTTCATGAGTAACCAATATTTCTGTAAACTAAAGTTTTTCATGGGTTTCTAATTTAAAATTGCGGATACAAGACGCATGCTGGCAAGAATAAATATATATAAAGAAATGCTTGGATATATTCAATAGATAATATTTTTTAGCTCCTTCTATTTGTAGGTCAGGTGAAGAATTGAAAACATTTATTATTAGCTATTTACGTTGAATAATGATGCCTCATTATTCAACGTAAATATCTTGATTCCTCAAGGAAAATCTACTTACATCTTTTATTTTCCATTTTCTTAATATTGTATTCGTTTTCTATAAATAGCCAAACTCCTTAAGATGAAACAAATGGGGATTCATTTTGAAAAATAAGATCTGAGTCATTTAATGTTTTCCGATTTTCAACGAGTCTGTCGCATATTTCAACGACGTTTGACGATAATTGTGCATAAAATATTCTGTTAGTCGGATCAATTCCATTCTAACACTTTGTCTGATTGACGGAGAGATATTTTTATGGCCGACAACGACTGATATCTATCATTATTTCTATTTTAAAGTTCGTCACGAAGAAAAACACCATCTTAGCGTATTTCCTATATTTCATTGATGATTCACACAGATAAGGATAGATGACATATCTGATCTTACAAGCTGAAGAAGGCAATGATCGCTAGGGCTGTACAGTCTACACTGTTTGGGAGAGAAGCGCTCAACACACAATTACATTCTTAAATATGCCTTTTCCATAAGATAAATGTTGAGCATTACTCCAGACAAAAATATTTTTTCACCCAATGTCTTCTTTGCATTTATGTCTAGCACTAAGAACACAAATTGCTTGACGTTTATTATTCATTAATTAAAGTTAAGGTTAGTTATTAAATTTGGACTTCTTCTAATCTTCCCATTCAACTTATTTATTTCCGTACAAATGAATTATTACAAAGATTTATAATAGAAAGCACAAATACTGAATTTGTTTTTATATTTTAGAAAGAAGGGGCCCACCCAACCATCAACATTCGTAAATATATCGCTTAATATGAGCATATTGGAAAAAAATAAAAAAATAAAAAAATAAAGTTGTGGATCATAAATTTGATTCAAATAGTTTGTTTTTTTCTCATCTATAATAATAGGGAAGAAATTTGCGATTTTTCGATATGATCTCTCGTTAAACTCCCCATCCTCTCATTTGATTACTGTCATTAACGAACTCTTTCAGAGGAAAGAAAAAAAAAACTGCCGAATTCAGTTTCTCTATTTAAAAAAATTATATATACTGAAGCATTTTCAGGCAAATAAACAAGTTACATTTGTATAATTTAATGCGGATCATGTTTCAGCTTCTTAATATGGAGGTTTGTAAAAAATTTTCAAAAGCCGCATCATGTGAATAGCTTGATTTCCTTTGGAAAATCTGTTAAAAAAATGAGTAAACGATTCGGAAAAAAAGGAAGATTTTGACAGATTTACATGTTTTACTAAATCTGAATTTTGAGGTAATATTTTACTGGGGGGGGGGGGGCGTCGAAGAATGTCTTTTAAAACTTTTGGTATTTTAAGCAACCGCAAAATCATGTAAAATTTTTACAAAAAAGTATATAAATTTAAAACATATTTCCCGGAGTAACTGATGGAAAAAAATTAATCTATTTCATAAATCACATTTTAAAAATACTTTGCCATTAATTGGTTATGTAAAGCAATAGTTTTGTCACGAATCTTTCGGACGTGATTTAAAATATTCTGCTATTTCTGTTCATCGTATCTCGAAGATAATTCACTGAAAGATTTATACGCAAATGAATATTCATATTTCCTAGTATTTATTCACGTACTAGTCAAATAGTTCATCCTGAGATAAATGTGAATACTATCTTCTTGGCACTCGGAAAACAATGAATGGTCACACGAATTGAGTAGGCTGTTTTTACAGTCATCTGCATAATCTGGAACAAACATGACATTCACTGTTTTCTTGTACGCTGAATAATCTATTGTTTTATTTGTATTAATGTTAGTTTCGCTCTATCTAAAATAATCATCAAGTCGTATTCATATTTAATCCTGAATATGATTTCTACATTTTCCAAAAAAGTGTGTCTATATAAATCTTACAGTTATGGTATTCTTCCTTCGTAGAGATTTATTGTAAAAAAAAAAAAAGTTACAGAATTACATTCTAAACCTGTGAACGCTACCTTGTTGTCTAACTTGAATAAATGGAAACCATTAATGTTTACAGGAGACATGTTGGCTGTTTTTTATAGTATTCAAGCCAATATCTTGGCGACGAAGACAACAGTCAGATGAAGCCCCTAGAAGACTAGATTTTGATCAAGCTCGCCTTTAATTCATTTAGACTCCATTGAGGAGAATGGGTTTTTACCCCCATTGAAGAATGGGAAAGTTATGGTGGGGTTTGGACACCCCCCGGAACGACTGCCTTCAAGGCCTGGTGGTTTCCGAGCGACTAATGCCGGCGATGACCTTGCTCCTCCTCCTGAAAGTCGCCTCTATTTTCAGGCGTGATTCTTCCGCCGGATGTAAACATTAGCAATGCTAACATTACTCTGTTTATCCCATCTAGAGCGGCTGAGAGATTCGATAGATTGTACTGAGAGACGTTCGATATCCGTCTCATCATTGGCTCCTATCGAAATGTCGGCCGCTTTTATTTGCCATAGCAAAACTGTACGACGGAGGACAGATTTGAGAAGCATTGCTTCGCTCAAAACACGAAACTGTGTTTTCCAATTAAACTGAAAAAGTCTCACAACTTGACTACTATGATCAAAGTTTCGGCACAAAATTATAATCTGTAAAATAAAAATAAAAAAATGAATTATAGTGGAGATAAAAAGGGACAGGACGTCCTCTCTCATCTTCATGATAGCACTGAAGATGGCTTGCAATGTAAGCCGAAACGTTGGCAGATAATTCTTTATTAAAAAATACACTTTTGTTAAATTTGTGTTTTTTGGATCTACCTTGACCGAACCCCAACTAAAATCATATTAGAGTATAGTGGAGATATTTGAGAATGTAACTTCGAGAGCAGGGTGGGCCCCTGTCTTTATTTTAACGAACTCTGTATTCTGGCTTTGCTTTGCATACTATTGTATGGATTCGTTTTTCTTTTCTTTTTTTTTTTTTTGTAGACGAATAATGGGGAAGGGGAGTTTGGATGAGGACTCAATTAAATCTTTATTATGTCAATTTTTTCTTTGTTATTAGCTATGTGTTGAAATATATAAGGTATTATAGGCGTAAAATTTTATTTTTAATAATTTTTATTCTACACTTTTTTTTTTGTTTAACTTAATAAACTTCTTTATTGAAAATGTCATTTATATTATCTTAATATTTAAATGTGTCGTATACATAAAATATGACTTTAAATAATATATATACATGTGAATACAACCTTCGTACAAGTTTACAACTTATAATTGATGGAGAAAAAAAATCCTATTTGCCAGTAATAAAATACATTATAACACATTAATATTTTTGTGAGTTATAACACCATTATTAACCTATTATCCCTATTATGTAAAATTAAACTTGATAAGTAGAGCTCCATCCCAAAAATTCTTATCCCAGTCGGCCTAGAGTCAGTCTCAGCGAAAATAACTTTTCCCTTAAAAATCCATTTCCACTTTTATGATAAACATTACAGTTTATTCTTATCTATGTATATCATTAATGAAACATGGAAAATCTGCTTAGATTACGCAGCTCCTGCATCTCCTGGAGATAAGGAGAAAAAAAATCGAGGCTTTATGTATGTACAAAAAAAAAAAAAAAAATTGATGCCATAGTCCTCTAACAGGCACATAAGAAGACACAGTGAATTTGTCTCCCTACATTACTTTGAGATACTATGGAGTCATGTCTAACATAGCTTTCAAGCCATTGTATTCAATTGTCTCCGCCGACTCGGGATACATTGTTCTGAAGCCCCCCTGAGGAAGTAATTCTTTGTAAACAAAATACACAGAGAAATCGTAAAAGAAGTAATTTCCTCAAAGACATGACTAATTTCTTAACGATAGCAATATGGAAGATTCTTTCTTTTTTAAAGAGTCACGAAAGGAAGATGTAACTTGTTTTACAACCGTTTAAAGTGGGACCGAAAACGATCGCCTCTTCTTCAGCTTTGCAATCCGGCAATCTTCCAGGATTCCGATCAGCACGCAGCACATTTCATCAATTTTTCAATGTTTTTAGTGGGGAAAACAAAAGGATATTTGAGGATTTGGTCTAACAACAAAAAACCTTTTAATCACTAGACCTTTAGATAAAAGCTTGTCGTTGGTGGGAGCAAAATCCCTGGTGTAATTCAATTTTCCAGGTCTACCATTCATCTGTGCCTTTCTAATAGGAACATGGAAGACATCTCCTATTTCATCTACTGAAAACCAATGTTTTAGTCTATATGGTGAAAGTTGTTAGGTAAACTGTTATATAGGTGCATACAGGCAGTGATCACTCAGAGCAGGCTATTGAAGGCCTGAAAATTCAACGGTGAATTTAGAAACGAAGCCCCATCGGCAAATCCGTTTAATTTTTAATTTCCTGATTATCGATATTTCTGTTATCTTTAGACAAACATGCCAAACTCACGCCACAGCTTTCGATGCCTTTTATATCTTGATCGAATCTATACGCTTTCTCTCCTGCCAATAAATATTTGCTGGGCGGATTGAAAAGATAGAAATAATGGACATGTCAGAGCAAATATGAGTGTCACAAGAATTGATTTTCATGTGAACTAACTTGTAATTTCAATGAAATTTACAAATTAAAATTTATTTAGTTTGCTTGCTTTAATTTTTAAAAAATATTAACGTTAAATTTCATTTAATGTTCATAAGTATATACTTACTCTGCGGATACTTATAGAAAATTATGGAATAGAATAGTATTTTATTTGCAAAAGTTGAGAGTCCAACAAAGTACATTGTTATTATAATTAAAACAATAATAAAAAACCAGAAAAATATAAATAGAATAAGAAATAATCTACTTTTGTAGAATAATTAAACATTCAATAATAAAGGATGATATTACGTCTACTGCAAAGAAGAAACTATTTTTGCTGGCAATTTTTTTATTAGTATATTATTATTCAGTTAAGCTCATTATTTGATTATATTCATGTACTGCAATGCTATAATTTCAATCTAAATTCTGTAGACAATTTCCACTTCGAAAATTAAGGATTTAATTGAAATTTTAGTTAAATACATGATCTTCCTCTTTGGTACATCCCTTTTAAAATGCACCTTTTTTCATCAAACTCATGAGCTCTGTGTTTCTTGGCGGTTATTCTAATGCTTTAAGTTTAGATTTTTATTTTTTAGTTTTAATGCCATAAATGCAAATTAGGGATGGGAGTAATAGGGGTATACCGAAAATGTAATTTTTTTATCTAAATGAAAACAAAGACATACCTGCAAATCTAAGTTAGAGATTAAAAAGTATCTTTTCTATAGCTTCAGATATACTTAGATTATAAGAATAATGGAAAACTCTAAATTTAAGCAATACGTATATTATACATATGTACTAAGCAGCCATTTAGAGCAGATTACTAAGGGTGGGGGGGTTACCTGAAAAAACAAGGTGCTATTGGGTTTGCGTTTGCTAGTTATTTAAAAGAGATGAAAATCCAAAAGCAGCATTTAACAGGTAACCGTTATTAGAATCCTGCTAATCACTTATAATTTAAAATGGGGGTCGGTTAGGACTTTGATTGATTATTTATTCCATTTTACCAGTTCATATAGATATTTTTATGAGTATTCAGAGTGCGTTGTAAAATACGCTTTCGCCATGGTGAGATATTCGTAAGAAAGGAGAGTAAATTGAGACGTGGACACAAATTTGACACACAGATGTCGGTAATTGCTCATTTGACATCATTGAGGCCATTGCCCTCCCCCCCCCAACATTTCTTTGAGTGCTGTGACCTTTAATCAAAAGAATGCTGAAAGTTGCTCGACAGCTGGTGAGTTCGTAATTGGCCCCCGCCTTGTCATAACCTCCCTCAATTTTACTAGAATCCATTCGAAAAAAGCTTGATTATTTCATAAAATATATAATAGTTTCGTTTTACTAAAACAAAAAATGCAGTTAATAGAATGTTAAAACCATTCATAAATAGTAAAATATTTGCATTTTGAATTAGAAGCAGGCACTTACTTATACTAGACATTTTTTTAATTATCTAAGCAGATATTCTTTTTTGTATATAAATATGCAACTTTAGTTCCAACAATATTGCGATAGTCATTTAAAACTCTTTAGCAATGTTGTCTCATATCCCTTTTTTGAAATGTTACAAATCCCTCATGGAAAGATCACTTTGGTTACAGTCAATAAAATCTTCGACATAGTTTTTCTGCCATCAATAGTATTAGTAATGGTAAATTAAATATCCTTAGAAGATATTCATGGTCTAGGAATTTAAAACAAAAATTAACTCATCTAATTTCAGTTAAATACAACTGATTTTAGTGTAAATTTTAATTTAAGATAAGTATTTAATGAAGTATACCGATCGTCTCATAAATTCAATGTCCAATGCTGAGTATATTATATGTTTTAAATGGTCATTAAAAATAAAATATTTTATTTTTAGTTAATTTATGACTAAAATCATATCTTTGGGAAATAAAATAAAATTTTCTAAATGTCAATTTTTAGTAATTTTTTTTGCATTAGAATTAAATTAGATTGTTATTTAGTGTGTGAGTAGGAGGTTTGAGACCATTCCTCTATCTTCTTCTAGTGTTTAGTTTACTAGTTTATTTTTAAATTACAGGCCTTGACGCAATTCAATAGAAATAAATTTATTATTTATTATTTTTTCTTGTTAGGTACGTTCTATTATGTACGTACATAACAAGTAAAGTAAGAAAAATCACAACCTCTACTGTCAATTTGGTTGTGAACTTTCAATGAAGAGGACTTTGTAAGTACCAGAATAAAGTTTTATTTCTTCTTCTTCTTCTTCTTCTTCTTAAATAAAATAAACTTTCAATTTTACCCATTAGATTTATAAGTCTCCACAACTATTCAACGGTTCAGAAATTTAATAACATAACACATAAACTATGTTATAAATAATAAGAAATATATAAAACTGTATTTACTGCTTGAATCGGTACCTAAAAATAATTATGTTCTGACCTATTATGTCTTGCATAAATTGAAAAATCTAGGTAAAATTGGAGGCCCGTAGCTAGAATAATATAGAATATATATATGGGAGCAAAATCCCTGGTG
>KZ807091.1:472702-484583 GCA_000696205.2 Oncopeltus fasciatus
TACTTCTGGATCTATGGAGTTCTATATATATATCCAGAAGATCCCTGATTTCTGAAGATGATTCTTTGATCTTTTTTCGGAAGCGCTCAGCTCTGATGAATAGAAAAAAAATTGATATAGTGTTTTTGAAAATCCTCTAGCTAATGATAACTTCGCCACCCCTCCCCCACCATCATAAAATGATTCTCAGTTGGTTCCCTCCGGCGATTGGCCAAGTTTCGGATCCCTTATGACGGATGTGAATGGGATCCAGACAGGGATGTATTGGGAAAGGAAGAGTCGGAGGATTGCATGAAAAGCTGGAAAATATGTCGTTAGTCTAATTGGCCCCCCCTCGCACTTGACAATTAAAATCCAACTCCCTGTGTTTACATTGTTATGCAAGGTCGGAGAACAAGCAACTCTTGGATGCTCCCCTAGAGGCGAAAACCCTGCAATTTCTTATACTGAATTATATTTCTTAAATATTCAATATTGAATTCAAACAATTATTTTCATTAATATTATGCAATACAATATTTGCAAAAACAATTATTTTCATAATATGAAATTTAAAAATGTTACTTTTTAAACTGGTAATTATTGGTTTATTACTTTATTATAAAATTAATATAATAAAATAATAAACCAGGAAATCAGGAAATGGCTTGAAAAATTAAAATTTGATTCTATATATTCTATATGTTTTTCAGTCATGGAAATGTGAACTTAGGGACAGGACGTCCTCTCTCATCTTCATGATAGCCCTGAAGATGGCTTACAATGTAAGCCGAAACATTGGCAGATAATCTTTTAAAAAAATACATTTTATTAATTTGTGTTTTTTTGGATCTACCTTGACCGAACCCCAACTAAAATCATCTTAGAGTTTGATTCTATATGTTTAGAAATAAATAAAATCTGAAATTCGAAAAAAAATCGAGAAAACCTCTTAAAAATACACATTTTTTAATTATTTTGTAACCTTCTGGTGTCTAATCTAGAATAAATATATATTTTGTTTGGTTCATAACTAAATTGTAAACCGAAATAAAATAAAAATAACAACCGAACCCCAACTAAAATAACAACTTATAAACTAATTGTGATAAGTTTAAAATATTTGAAGCACTTTTCCTTGAAAGGTACTTTACTCCATATGAGCTTCATTCAAATGCCCTTTGGGGGTTAAAATAAAGGTAAAAATCTTACAAGAGCTAAACCATTGAAAGAGTCACACCTTAGGCTTTCGGAATTTTCCTCCTTACAAATTATGACAAAATATACATTTTCTTCCTCATACTTAGGTAGTATCTGACAATTGGAACCTCATAGAAATGGTTGCTAATTCAAAATAGACCTATGAGCTATGGACTATGAGTACAGATGCTTCGTAACACACAATGATAAAAGTTGTATATTTTTCGGTATTTTAATTAAAGTAAATAATGTTAATATGTCAATAATGTGCAATGTTTTCTTCTTTTTTTTAAAGTTTTTATTTACGTTCTTTTGGATTTTCGTTTATAATTCAGATGGTGGAAAAATGTGTGTAGGAGCGCTGTTGGGTGTTGTCGACAAGCCCGACCCGGGGGCAGTGTAACCCCAGAAGAGAGTGTCCGACGAATAATTGATACACGGCCTGAGCCCTGTTCAATGTTTCATCTGCCCCCTCCACTTCTATCCGCGGCGTCTAAAAATACAGATGATGGGAGGGGGCTTTCTGGAGGAGGATAGCGAGAGAGGAGTGGCCCCTCTCGCCTCATAACGAATTACTTCTGGATCTATGGAGTTCTCCAACCCCCAGCCTCATACAATTCCTCTTTAACGAATATAGATTCCTCCCCAAGAGGAATGGAAGTTTAGGGGTTGTTCAGGTCTGTCAGGGAGTTATGGTCCGAGGAAGTTCTACTCAAGCGAAATACGAAAACTAATGGGGAGTTTACACTTTTCTTTTCGTTGCATTATTGGAGTTTTTGTTTTCGCTTGCACTAAAACTGAGGCATATCCCACAGGAGAGATGAAGATTGGAATACGAGAATATACCATATAAATTACCAAGTGTACACACGCCATGTTTATCCAATAAATCTTACTATTATGTACAAAATGTCCATCACGCAAGAGCTGGGTATCTAAGTAGATTTCCCATGTTCATTGGAAATTAGCCGTAAATAACGAAATTTTGTTTACATGCAGAAAAGTATAATTTTGCATAAAAGGTATGACCACTAAGAATTTTGCTCTTGAATAGCCAGAAAAGTAGAATGGGGGAAGCAGCCTATATAATAAACATATAGACATATTTTATGTTACTTAAACTTTTTCCTAACCCAAATAAGAACAAATATATTGCGATTTTAGTCTCCATCTAAACGTTTTGATTTTAAAAAAATATTCCGAATTTAATTTAAAAAACTGTAAACTGTGGCTAGTAGATCATTAACACACACACACACACACATATATATATATGAGTGATTATTATTTTTGGTTTTTGTTAGTAGGCTCGGAGAAAAAAAAGAAAAAATTTTCAAAACATCTCTCATGACAATAGCCCTGCTCGTTATTGTGGTTATTAATTCGCTTCGGAGTTAGCTAAAATAAAGCAATGTGAATTCATAAAATATTATTTAATATAAAACAAATAGACTAGAAAGATATGTATCCATTAAAATTTACAGATAATCAAATAAACATAACAAAAATTACGCGAACTTGCTTCTGGGAAAATGTCCTATTTACATTATTAAATCCTTCTTCCTTAACTTTTATGGACCATAATTAAAAATGTGATTGTGGAAAATATATTAGAATGTTTAAAAAATAGAAAAAAAGAAAGAAAACTAATTATCTGCTCAATTAAAATGTTATTCATGTGCCTTACTGACTTGGTTAAATAATAGTTTTTATCTTTCTTTTAAATTGTTGTTGTAGAATATAGTTTAAAATTAAAATTACTTAAATTATTCAAAACTCTGGTGGTAGTTCCAAAAATGGGTGATTTAAAAAAAAATTCCATAAAAGCCATTTTATTTTCCAACACCATGAAAATTAGGTGAGCATTACAAACTTCACATATGGGCTTATTTTTATATTTTTCGTTGCAGCCACTTTACTAAATTTGTAAAATAATTTCCCAAAAAATACAATAGAGCTATTCTACTTTTGTACCACACTTTTGAAAGAGTTAAATTTTTTACCATCTTGTTCTATGATTATTATTATCTTTAATATATACATTATAAATATTGAGATGTTCATATAAATACATAAGTAAATTATTTACTAAAATAATGTAAACCTCAAAACGAGAAAATGCATCTTCAAAACACAAAACTGGATTTTGGTATTTTAAATTTAACAAAACATTTTTGAAGATATTTAAATTTAAAAATATATTACAGAATAATTTTACATTAAAGAATGCTTTTAATGAAAATCATTCAAATATATAAAAAGACTACGCTCTCCAGCCTTCCAGGCAGAATATGGAACTAGGTAATTTTAAATGGACTTATACATAACCAATTATATCTATGATCTATTTATATATAATGAGCTGCAAGGAACATAATTTAAATCCTATATTTTATTCAATGAAAAAAAGAAAAGAAATGAAGCAGTGATTTACCTTCACATACCTCGTAATGAGACTTGATATGAGAATAAGTCAAATTAATCGAAATATTTGCAATTATGTCATTTTATTTATGGCCTGATATATTAATTACATAGATTAAATACAATACATTAAGTGTATCTGCCTACAAGCTTTAAAACAATGAATAGCCTTTGTTAAGTTTGACTTTTAGTAATTCGGCTGAGGAGTATCCAATAACCGTAATTATTTTTCCTTCTCTTTTATTATTTCGAGAAAATTGGAAATCTGATAATATTGTTAATTAGTGAGCAGATGCGATGGAATACTTCATTACACCAGGCGTTATTGATAGCTCCTGTAACTTGAGTTGGCGATTTGAGACTCTGATCTTTCAGCTGAAATTCTCACTTATCAATATCATTTTATTCTTCAATGACTTGGCCATTGTAATGATTTTAATTAGATTCATTAGAATATGTTCATTTAATTTAATACGGATTATGTTTAGGTTACAGATTATGAATCAAGGGAATTATTTTAAAATTTGAAAATTTCATCATTGACTCTAATTGTGGCGAAAATTTATAAAGGCTTTATATTATCATTATATAAAAAAATATTTTTGAATTATATGATTTTATCTAATAAATCAAACGTTTAATAAAATAAAAATGAAATTAATATCGGTGCTAATTCTATATCTTTAGCCTAAAAATCACAATGGCTGAAGAGGCATGGGTTTAAAAAAACAAAACATTTAGGACAGTTTTTATTATGGATATATACCTAAAAACTTGCAGGCCGGTTGAAATAAATGGTAATATAAAGTAAATTATTTTAATTTAATTTAATTGTTCAATTTTAATTAATCAAAGATTAATTTTCCCTCTGGAATGCTTCAAGAAGTTACCTTGAATAGAGCCCTAATAATATTTTTTAATGAAGATGTGTTATAAGTTTAAATTAAATTCAAATAGGCTAAAGACGATTTAATCATACAATTGTTTAAATACCTTAAGTATTAGCTACAGTATATATGTAATTAGTTGAGAATATAAATTTCAATTAAGTCTTACGCTATCAGATTTGTATGTAAAACGAAAATTTTCAATATATATATTCCAATGCGAAACATTCAAGACAAAAGACGACCGACGATGTATTTCTGGTATACGCCAATACCAAACCAATTCTAATCCGGTGATTTCACATGTAGACTGGCCTGTGATCGGCCATTGTGAAACTGATTGAACGGTTTCAGTTATATGCTTGAATTACTTCCTATATGCTACACTTGCTTAGTGGTTCCTCATCAGCTGGTGATAGACCGATATGTAACCCCCTGTGCGACTCCCTCTCACTCTCCTCGAACATCATTCTCTCTCAGCCTCAAGACCCATTCATATTCTGGAGATGTAATGGCTGAAAGTAACTCTCGTGAAATTCATTTAAAAAAAAAACTAATTCGATACGAGCTTATGTGCTTATGACGTTTCTTGAGTTGGGAAAGAAGTAGCAGGATTAATAGAAACAAAAAGTATTTTTTTGGTGTCTGAAAACAAATTTTTACAGCTTAGCTGGAGGAAAATTTCCTTAATTTGAACTTATATGAGTTATAACTATATTACAAAAAGTTCATATTAAATCATCTTCCCTGGACCATCACAGAACCAAATAAACTTGCTCACGTTTTCCCTCTTTGTACTTCACGGCATATGTACATAATTTTAGGCAATAGCTCTCATTTAGATTACATAATGCCCTTCATCCTACACGTGGCGGAAAAATACGATGGTCAAGGTGTGAGGCATTCGGACGAAACATTTATACTGACGCTCGACTCATGACATCTAATTTGGCCTGGAACCCATCTAAGAGATAAACACAGCCATGGGACACTTTGTCTTGATCCTAAGCACGAAGTGGTCATTTATTTCTCTGACAAAATGCCTGTGACAATTAATTCGATCATTGAGCTTAAACTGAACCGAATGCTTACCCAAAGTAATTCATGTACTTGAAGACTAAATTATGGTGCAAATCGGTCATCAAGAGAAATTTCAATTAGAGTTGAATGCAGGTCTTTTAAGTAAGAGGAAGAGTTGACCCAAGGTAGGATGCGGCAATTTAAGCTTGCTTTAAAATATCATTCAACCAGCATAAATGTTTAATTAGAGAAAGTGAATGGAAACAAACAATTTACACGCTTAAGAAATAGCAATTATTACGTAACTCAATGCATCTTAGCACGTGCTTCATAATGAATATTAACTGGCATAATTGGTTCAACGTTAAATATAAAATATAGTAAGGGGTACCTACAAATAAAATTTTAAATACTGACTTTAGCTTCTACAGGAGAACTTGGCTTACAACTCAGCATATATTGTGGCAAAAGTAATAGAGATACGACAAAAAAGTGTAAAACACAAGTTAAAGAATCTTTAAAACTTGTTTAATCTAGTCGATTATAGAGATTCGTTTATTGAAACAGATGCGTGTGATTTTGTAGTTAATGATAAATCTTTGATTTTGAACAAATGCAGATTAAAATTAAAAATAAACGAAATTGGTATTTGACATTTCAGGTAAACACCCACATCGATTTTGCTGAATAACGTACTTGGAAATTCGTCTTGCCTTTAAGAGCAACATGCCAAATTTCATAAAGAAAAACTGTAAAACGTTGACATAAATAAAATTTATTTATTTAAGGTTGGAGGTTCGTGGCCGTCCAGTATTATGACGGAGTAATTAGTCAGGGTTTCGGCTATGATCAGAAAAAGAAAATACTAAAAAAATGTTGGGTAATTATTTTATTATAGCCGACGTTTCGACTTAACTTTTAAGTCATCATCAGAGCGATAGTGATGTCTGGAGAGATCACCGAGGGAGGTTTATGGTCACATCTTGAGTTTGGCTCTGCCCTTATAAACCTCTTGCAGTGATCTCTCCAAGCATCACTAATGCCCTGATAATGACTTATAAGTTAAGTAGAAACGTCGGCAATAATAAAATAAAATAATAACCCAACAATTTTGGAGTATTTTATATATATATATATATATATATATANCACACACACACACACACACACACACACACACACACACACACACACACACACACACACACACACACACACACACACACACACACACACACACACACACACACACACACACACACACACACACACACACACACACACACACACACACACACACACACACACACACACACACACACACACACACACACACACACACACACACACACACACACACACACACACACACACACACACACACACACACACACACACACACACACACACACACACACACACACACACACACGCACGCGCACGCACACACACACACACACACACACACACACACACACACACATATAATTTGGTGTCTATCATTATTGGTGTCCTAATACCCCTAACTACCTTCAGAACTCTCGGAAACTGAGTAACTTTTACTAAAATTGGGAGTCGTACATTTCCATATAACATATATATGTGAGAGTTGGTCTGGTTGTCGCGAGCCCGCTCGAGGGAGAAGCCCCAAGGAGCGCGTCGCATCGGCCCTAATGCGATTTCCAGGCTGACCGAGCACCATCGATCTGCTACCTTATCGCTACCCTTGTACTGCCCCCTCCCCTCCAGTCGTTACGTAAGCCCACCTCTTCTCGGGGGGGGGGGGTGTTCTCTCCCTCACCCCAAATCTGCAGAGGACTTCCCCCTCACTGTGGTCTAGGAGAGAGGAGACTCCGACTATAGGCCTACCGCGTAGGAGGACTTGCATCAGCAATTTGGAGGAAGAACAGGATGAAATGGTACTTGTTAATGAAAGTCATCAAAGAACAGTACTTCCGTACAATTTTGTTGTTAGTTAATAGGAACATACTAATTAACTGCTAAATGACTTTATTGAAATGCAAACATTTATTAGAAAAGACTTCCCTTGGGGAAATGAAGCTATTAGAAAAATTCCAATATATCTTCACCTATCTTTAATAGACAAACTAGAAAAATTAAAATAAGAAATGCATAGAGAGCCAAAAACAAAATTTTGATGTAGTGAGATTTTTTTTTTCTGTCTCCCTGTGCTTTTCTTGTTGTGAATTTAGCGTGGGATTAATTCATTGTTCAAAAATAAAAATAAGAATATTTTAAAACTTTTTATTTTATTTTTTCGGTATTATTTTATTTATTATTTTTCTTTTTTCCCCCATTGGATGAGGTCTTGAATGACTGATGTAGACAGCATAGTTCAGTAGTCATGCGCTTTACACTCATTGTTCTCTTCTGCTTATAAATTAAATTTAACTAAAAATAAAAACAAGAACTCTGCTTCGACTACGCAACTCCTGCGCGAAGGACTTTTAATGGTGGCATTCTTTCATTAACTGATTTTTTTCTAACACCTAAAGAATACTTATTACAAAATTGATTTTCGCCTATGTTTGAATGGCAAACTGCTAGCATTTGGTTTGTCAAGTGTTTCTAAATATTTTCATAGAGTGTCCCTCGAATATTTAAAACCCAATATTTAATTTATTGAATGTATATATAATTTATTAACGAATAATGAAATGCTTATTAAAAAATATTTTATTTTAATCAACTAAACAGCATTTAATGTCGGGGATTACCTGGAAGCCGACATTTCATTAAAACATTCTCTATAGCTTAAGTGCCCAAACGATAATTAACACAACAGGTCAAACATTTAAATTATTTTTAAATATATTTTATAAAAAACTATAAAGTTGTTTGATTTTGACTGCGGTTATGCAGGAAACGTAAAATTTGGTTTAAAAAGAAAATTAGTTATTTAATACACTCAACTATTTTAATTCTTACTCACCCTGTCTTGGTCTTTATTAAAAATATTGAAATTATACGTTACGCTTAAATGTTCAGAAAATCGAAACATAAATAGTATAAGTTATTTGAGATTCAAATTTAAAGTGAAAATTTTAAATTGCAATGATTCTGAAAAATTTGTTTAGTTACTGTTGTTCCTGAGGGAAGGATATTCTATAAGTTATTCTGCTAATTATTGTATTCTTGTTGATTGTTTTATGTTTTATATATATTTTATTTTAAATCAAGTTTAAATGATCATAAGAGCGTACAATGAAGTCAATAGGGTATCTTTTATGTTTAATTCAAGTTTATTAAAAATTTAAAATAAAACTCCCTTTCAAACTCATGCACATGAATGTATTCATGTTATAAAAACTTATTTATACCACTGTATTCGACTTAAAAGCATTACCTTATTTTCTTTTTTCATGTGTATATTATTGTGTTAATATTCACTTGAATGCGAATGGTAATTAGATGAAAAATTTATATGAATTAACAGAAGCCATTATTCAATACTAATGCGAATAAAATATAATTAATAAATTAATATGAATAAATCGTTCAACCAAGACTATTAAAATGAATATTCAAAGATGATAATGAGAATATAATAGTATTAGTATTAAAAAAGATATTAGTAAAGACAAGTAAGTTGGTTATTGAAGATTTTGGCAAGTAAATTTTGTACAATAATTTAGTCTATGCCAATATTTCAAGAATATCATTTCTCACAACACAATTATTTATTATTAATATTTATAATATTAATAAAAATAGTATNAGTATAAAAACATTTATTATTAGCCATAAATAAGTAATTTAACATTTTCTTTATTTAATATTATAACTTTGAAATTTAATTTAACTTACCAAGACTGATAAGTTAGTAATTAGAGCTAAGTCTTGTGCAACTACACATCAATATATAACCTAACATTTGATTTAATCATGATCATTTGATCCAGGTGACAACCTTTGATACAAATGTAAATAAGTAATTACACTAATATGCAACATATAATTAATTACATAAGCTTTATTTATTTTGAAATTTTAGTTAACTTGGCAAGAAAATAACGTTAGTAGTTACAGCTAAGCCTTGAACATCTGCACATCAATATCTAACCTAACAAATGTAACCTTCCCTCTATTTATTCTCTATTAGGTTATACATTGGTTAATGTCTCTGTCTTGGCAATTGGAGATCGGAGTCATTTGACCAGTGTGGATTGCAGCAACTGGTGAATGTCAGCTGCATATAATTCTCTAGGGAAGACCTTTAAGTTATGCTTGGTAAGGTGGCAAACGTAGAACAGGTCGGGAAGAGAGGGATAGGGTGCGACGGGGCTTATTTGAGAGAAGCGGATCACTGCAGACTTCGTGACCAGTCCGCCTCTGCCCGACTTACCGCTGATGGATATTCAGCTACACGTTCTACTGGTGTTCCTCTTTGTTCGTCTTCAAGCGTAACTTCTTTTTCAAAAGTCCCAACTCAATCTGCTCTTGTTAGCATCTCTCACCAGCACAAAACACACTGCACCACTCCTTAGAAAGTACGTATTATCTCAGAGAACCAAATAGGATTTTATTCAGAATAACCAGAAATAAATGCTCAGATCTTAATCAAGGTATTTGCCCTGATTTAATTGTTTAAGTAAAACATTAGGTAAAAAGTTTTAAACAATTAATGAGAGGAAATAGAATAAAAAATCAATCTGTCCCAGCCAGGACTCGAACCTGGATCTCCTGCTTTCCGGGCCGGTAAGCTAAACGTTACACCACAGGGACGAGCTAGGCAACTTATTAAATTCCCAACACACTAGCGAGAGTCTAAACCTCCAAATACATCGTCTTATGCTCGAAGGAGCTGACATTTTCTAGCTATTTATCGACTCTCGTTATTTACTTTTTAAAATTTCATTTATAAATTTTATAGTGTGTTGGGAAATTAATAAGTTATCAAGCTCGTCTCGGTGGTATAATGGAATCATACCGGCCCGGAAAGCAGGATATCCAGGTTCGAGATCTGGCTGGGACTGATAGATTTTTTAATTATATTCCCTCTCATTAATTGTTTAAAATTTACAAGGGATAATAAGCCACAACTAAATTAATATTTATAAATGAAAATTAAAAAAGTAAATAACGAGAGTCGATAAATAGCTAGACAATGTCAGCTTCTTCGAGCATAAGACGATGTATTCGTCTTTCTCGTGGGTTAGGCTCTCGCTAGTGTGTTGGGAATTTAATAAGTTATCAAGCTCGTTCCGGTGGTGTAATGGAATCATACCGGCCCGGAAAGTAGGAGATCCAGATTTAAGTCCTTGTTCAATTGTTTAAAATTTACGTGGGATAATAAACCATAACTAAATTAATATTTATTAAGTGCAAATGATTTTACTATGTACCATATAATTTGCTGAGTGATTCTTATTGAGTGACAGTTATCTATTCATATTGCCTACAATGTTAAGCCTAATAATACACAAGGAAAATTGGTAATCTCGAGTGAATAATTTCTCATACGCCACTCCGCCACCTTTTCAGGGAATGCAAACCAGCAATACACCTATCCAATGCATTGAGCTTTGGCCGCTATTTACATGTGTTAGCGACTCTTGGTTAACACAGCCTAACAAAACTCTAAAAAAATTCTTTGAGATTTCATTAGTTTTAATTGTTTGATATTGAAGCAATAAAATATTAAATTTAAAGTAATTCCAAATTAATGTGTGTTCTCGAAATCAATGGTATGCAATTTTTGAGTCAATTATATCTATGAGAGTGATACAGTCACATTATATGCTATTTTTACGCTGCAGATAATAAAAGCGGAGTATTTTTTTATGCTATCACATTTTTTTTAAAAAGTAATAATTAATTGTAATAATGTCATTGCATTTAATTTTTGGTTCCTATTTCACTTAAATTTATAAAATTCCACCATCCTTTACGAATATAATATTTTATTATATAATATATAAGAATATATATATATATATAACGTCATGTCTGATGTGACCTAAATACTGAGTTGGTGTGAGATTTTCGAAATAAGACATTTGCATACTTAACTGAGCCTGGTTGGGACTTTAATTACAAATTAAAGTCTCATTCAGGCTTTAATTAGGCTGAAACTTCAGGCTGCCTGACGGCTACCTGAAATTTCAATACAACATGAGGCACTGTTGATTTTAACAAGGAGGGAACCACTCCAAACTTAACCATAGGACAGATTATTACAACAAGCATTTTATTTATTTTTATCTCTGCAAGATGGAATGTTAGAAAACTTTTTTACAAGATGAACAAAATCCAAAAATTGGGAGGTGTGCCCCCAATTTTATTTTTTCTTTACTCTAAAATAAAATGATTTTTTTTATTAAACATTTATTAATTAATTATTTTCTTTT
>KZ807091.1:485165-499522 GCA_000696205.2 Oncopeltus fasciatus
TATATATTTATATATATAAACGAATATCAATACCTTGACAATTTTTAATTATAAGGGAACAGAATACAAAATCTAACTGTTTCAGCCAGGACCCCCTGACTTTTCTGGCTGGAACAGTTAGATTTTTTATTTTGTTCCCTTACACTAAAAATTGTTAAAATTATGTGGGATTAAATACAACAAAAAATAATGTAATATCAATACATATAGAGTATAGAGAACAGCTATATATGATATGAGTTTGTTATTGGCTGAAAATGTGGAAGACAAATGCGAGGGAGGGTTGTTTCAGCTCAATTAGAAATTTTTGATCAAGGTCATTGAAATAAATCTATTTGAAATATTATTAGGTTTATGAAAAAAAAAATGCTATAGTTGTAAAATGTAATTTCTAATCCTAAACAATTAATGAGAGGGAACAGAATAAAAAAATCTATTATCGAAAGCTCGAGTTGAACTGAGAAATTTGTGTAGTTCCCGTCTGACGAAACATTGTATTTTAAGCAAATAGCATTAAAAAAAAAAAAAAACTAAAATGTTCTCCAACATTTTTGTTAAGGCTCGTTTTATTATTGAAAATTAAAATGAGTTTAAAATATATTCCAGGACTTAGGTTCTCTTATTATAGGATTTTAGTTCTCTTTGTATATCTTATAAAAGGAATTATCTACTGTTTACTTAATAAAAGTCGACAAGTTGAAGCGGAATATAAAATACTTATAACCCTCGGAATTCCTCCGCTTCCAAATAAAATTATTTCATTCGACTTGAGAGAATAAATGTGAAAGCAAATACCAGATTATACTGCTCCGTTTCCTCTGAAAATATAAACTTTCACTAAACTCGGGAAATATTGAACTTCCCTTTAGTCAAAGGAAAACAAAGTCTAATCACGTTTTTCCCTCTACTCATTTTATTATCATGAAATTCCCCCATCCCCCCCCCCATAAAATTTTTACTACACACTTTTGCTCTTGCTGCATTTAGGAAAACACATGAGGTCGATCATAAGATGAATTCATGATCCTATGTGTATATTTGTGTATAATATGTCTGTTACGCAGAAATAAACTAAGAAATTCACAAATTGTATTTTTTTTTAAATTACATAACACAAAAAAACAGTTTACAGACGAATAATTTGTTTCAAAACGCAAAGATAAATTAAGTGAACTAAATAACGTTGGCTGATTTTGTAACTTGTGATTTTGGAATGTGATGACTTACTTAAGTAAGTGTCCCTTAAGTGACTCTTAATACTCAACACCTTCCTAAATTCATAAAAATATATTATGGAAGATCAGCTTTAGAATATAACATTTCAGCTCGTATTTCCTTACATCATTTTTTTATTTTTTTAAGAACAGTAGTAAGCAATATATTCAAGGATAATCACGATTTTTCAGCTAAAACGTGCCCTCACCCCTTCTGTAAAGAAACCTAATCTTTGCCCAATTTCAGTTATTAACAAACTAATATTTCGCTTTGAGAAATAGTTTTGATATTTTTATTATGAAAAAAAGAGGATATTCGACTCTCTTAATGTCATACTTAAATATATTCAATAACAGTCATTTCCTTACATTTTTATTAAACAAAAATGTTTAAAAATCAAGTTTTAACCTCTTATTGCTAACACATGCTAATAATAAAGCTAGCATTAATGAAGTCTACATATATATTAACACACACACTAGGTAATAGGTATCCCCATTAGGGAATATATTGGTTACGAGAAATGAAATCTTCCAAAACAATTTCAAATACCAATGGATCCAAATTTATTGTAAATATATTAAAGGGTATTTATAGGGCGTAATAACCTAGAAGTTGATTGCCCTCCATTATGATCTACTACTACTACTACTACTTTAATATAATGCATTAAAGGGTATTTATAGGGCGTAATAACCTAGAAGTTGATTGCCCTCCATTATGATCTACTACTACTACTAATGGATCCAAATAAGAATTATGAATTATGAAACCTGAATTTGATACTTTCTAAATATTTAAAGAAATATCTTTATTAATAAAATGAATTTTTTACTTTTATTAGAGAGGAATGTGTTTTTTTTTAAATATAAATTATACAGCCTTTAAACTTTAGAAATTCTTGAAAATAGTATTTACAAAAATGTGAATGTATATGAATAAGAATATGAAGGAAAATATGAATTTATAAAAATTAAAGTAAAAAGAAGGTTGAATTAATACAATAAGGAATTATACATTTACAATTTAGAAATAAAATAATAAGAGAAGGATATATTTCACTTAAATATAGAAATAAAATATATTTATATTAAAAAAATGATGAAACAAAAATACGTACTGATGATTCATACACTAAAAATTTAATATCCTTGGCAAAGATAGGCAGACATTAAATCACTAACATACACATACACAAATTTGTAAAAATATATAATTAAGTTTAATTATCTGGGGGGAGGTTGTTAAAAATGCACATGAATTCCAATGGAGTAATCTAACTCTCGCACCTGTTGCTGTATATGTAAATAAATATTTTAAATTAAAATCATTTTTCTGTAATGGAGATTATCGCATGGATTAATCTTACTTTAGATATTTAGGATTCGTTTAGATATTTAACATACGGGAATATGCACTGGAATATGAGTTGTCTCAGGGAGAGTAAATAAGCTCCTAATGTATTTAGTTTGAATTACTTCAAGCACCTGACTAATTAGGGGTGCAATTGTACAACAGGGGAGGAGATGACACCAAAAGTACCACCTAATTCCTTGTGTCGATAAACGAAGTCTCGCTGTTCCTCTGTTTTTATTTTTTCCTCCATTTTTAAGGATTTATCTCACTTTAAGGGCCGTAGTAACATCCTTCTTAATAAATTTACGCGGAAAAACAATGAGTAAATGGAAGTATATAGACTAAAACATGGTAGACCTAGTGACTCATTTTTCTCCCTAAATTTAAATGTATAATTTGTCATGATCGGGCTTTCATTTATTTACAATAAGAATTAAATTCAAAAATTTTCAAATTTTTAAAAGTTACTAGTACTGAACTTAAAATCGAGTTCTTATATACAAAAATACTTGTCTATATGTTTAATATAAATGATTTAAAAAAAATTAAAACCCTGTATTATGTTGTTTTTAAAATTAATTTTACACATTTTAAAAATGTTTTAAGTATGTTAAACTGTAACTATATATCTTATAAGTAAATTTACGACTATGATACAATTTATTAAAAGATATTTTGAATGAGTTTTTTATTATTTTATTCGTCATTTATTATGTGCTTCGAGACTAATTTTATAACTGCATCTACAGTGTACAACTAGAAATTTGTGGATTGTCTTGGATTATTAAAGTAATTGCTGTGAGCAAGTAGTATAATCGACTTCATCAAAACTTGAAATTAATTTCCACACTAAGTTGGGAAAGTTTTGTGAAAGTTGTATGATTGCACGCAACGGATATTTTTGCCTTTAATTATTTTCGCTAAACACTGCTGACCTCTCCCCTCCACACTCATTCCAATGAGTTGTTTTAGCGTACACGATCTAAGCTTTCGCTGCGTGACTCCGTAAATTTAATTTAATGACATCCAATACTTCAGAAGAGCAAAAGGGCTCCTCACCGTTCTCTAAAATTTCCTTCGCGGGGGGGAGGGAACAATTTTCTAAAATATATATTAAGTTAGGTATGTTTAATTGAAACAAATGACCAGCGATTAGAATACATGATATATTGCTTGCTTTATTTTTTATGCTCAACAGTTAACTGGTAGATTTCGATAATTTTTTGTGTCAGAAAGGAAAAAAAAATCCGTCAGTAGCTGCTTAAACATAGATCCTCTAATGTAGGTAGGGTGAAGATCCAATGAAATCGTTTTAAAAAAAATCCCCTGATGTGACCAACTTTAATTGTTTGCTTTCCCAATGGGAAATCTTCTGCTGTCGCAAGGAAACGATTTTTCTTTTCTTTTCCTTATGAATTCGTGGTCTTTCAGAGGCCTTGAGCTTATCTTAACTAAGTGCAGTGCCTTCCTAAAAAACAGGATGTTTGGTACGTAAAAGATTAAACGTATGTAGAAATACCAATTACTATGTTTTAAATAGAGGTACATAAGACTAAGATATGTACGCGACACTGAAAGTCAATGCCCCTTAATCAATGAAGCTTGACAAGTTGTTGCCATCAACAAATGAGAAGTGGCGGAAAGGGTGCTTGGATGGAGACAAAAATTTATAAACGTATTATCTTCCTTGTTATTTGAGTTACGAACAAACTCACACACACACACTCACACCCATGTGTAATTTTTTATAGCTTATGTTCTACGAAAATTTTACAAAAACGCACATTTATATAGGTACATACGTATGTATACAACGACGAAGCGCTTCTCTCAATCATAAATATTTTATTTGGTTGTGGTTTTTTATCCCACGTACATTTTAAACAATTAATGAGAGGGAATAGAATAAAATTGTCCTGGTAGCATAACTGGTAAATGCACCGGCCCGGATAGCAGGAGATCCAGGTTCGATTCCTGGCTGGGACAGATAGACTTCCCTCAATCTTTCTTCTTGCAAGTTAGGAGCACAGCTTAATAGTCATATCTTTTAGGCTCAATGTTCTCTCCGGCTTGTTAGTAATATTTAGTCATTTGCACTAATTTACATCTTACCATGTATTTAGAAGTCAGCTAGAAGAAAATGATAAATTTAAACTAGCGAAAATCAAAGAGGATATATTTCAAGAAGTTAGACAAGCAAGAAAACATATCTTTCTTTACTTTCTTGATGAGAAAACATAAACACAAAAGTTGCCTTCGAAGGTGAAAAACTTTTCTTTTAAATTGAAAACTATTAATCCTGCACTTGAGGTCTTTCAGCAAGACATAAAAAATTGGAAAATAATGTAAATAAAAAAAACTAGAAGAGAAGAAAGTTCTCCTATCTCAGGTCTCCTTCTAAAAGAAAATAATGCTTTCCAAAAAAGAAAACTTCTTTAGAAAGAGTCTCAACGGAAATGCCGGGAAAATAAGCAACAATAAAGAGAGATATAATTAAAATAAGCAAGTAAATGATCCTAACCTTTCGGAACTCCAGGGCACCCTACAAAATTGTAAAAACCCCTTCTCGAACCCCGCTCTCCTGTAAAAGATGGCAACTATAGGAAGTGTAGAATAATTCCCTTCAAGAAGACCTATATGGGGCAATTATATTTTCTGCAAACTACAGTAAATCAATTTAAAATTTCATTTATTATACCTTAGTATTTATTTTATTTGAAATAAATTTAAAGTTATTTTCACTATTTAGTATTTTTAATATTGTTTATTTTATTATAAATATATTATTTGGTTGTGGTTTTTTATTCCACGTAAATTTTAAACAATTAATGAGAGGGAATAGAATAGAAAAATCTATCCGTCCCAGCCAGGGATCGAACCTGGATCTCATGCTATCCGGGCCGGTGCATTTACCAGTTATGCTACCAGGACGCGCTAGATATCTCATTAAATTCCCTCTACACTAGCGAGAGCCTAACCCACGAGAAAGACGAGAACTTCGTCTTAAACTCGAAGGAGCTGACATTGTCAAACTATTTGTCGACTCTCGTCATTTACTTTATTTAATTTTTCTTTATAAATATTTTATTTGGTTGTGGTTTTTTATCCCACGTAAATTTTAAACAATTAATGAGAGGGAATAGAATAAAAAAAATCTATCTGTCCCAGCCAGGAATAGATAGATCTTCCAGGCTGGGACAGATAGATTTTTTTATTCTATTCCCTCTCATTAATTGTTTTTTTAATTAATTTTATGTACTTCATTTCGGAGTTATTTAATATAACTTAGTTTACGCACTTATTATTCTGTCATTTTCAAGTATGTTAAATGTTTTATTCCCTAATTCTAGGCAGACACATCTATTATTTGGAATTGTTTTATGTAATAAAGACAGTTCATATCCTTCTATGAAGTAGCACATATGGGTAATCTGCATCTCTCTGCGTGAGAGGTTTATGAGATTTATATGTGTAAAAATGTGTTTTAGTGCAAAATAAAGTAAAACCTGATTCAAAAAGCAATGGAGCGGAGTAACTTCGACGAGTTGAAACAAATCCAAGCCCCTGTGAATTATTTCCGGAATTTTACCGCTTAAATATAAAGCTCTGTTTGTATTAGTCCACACACCTCGTTAGCTCCAATATTTGGTCAGCGCATTTCGTCATATATTTGGCCATATTAGCCGACATTACCCCACCTTTACAAAATATCAATTATTCTTCTCGTTAAACTGATTTGAGTGAAACATTAATTGTGCATTTATGTGTTGTGCCATTCAAATGGCTATTCCTCAACCTCATTAGCTGAAATGTATTTACATTTAAAAGGTAATGTATTATTCTACCTCATATTAAACATGCTCTATATTAATTTTCGTTGACTTCTTTCTGTGGATGCCTTCTTCGAGCTGAATTTCCGGCAGTAAGCGTGAGAAATACCATCTCCATTTTCTTTTTCTTTTCTAAAACACTTTATCTATTTTATATCTTCGGCGGCATAAGTTAGTGAAATTTTTTTTAAAAAGATTCCTTTCTATTTCATTTTTCTTTCGTTTATCTCATAGCGGTATTTTGATATGTCGTACTTTATGATGTTAAATAAGGACAACGAAGAAGGAAAATGCCGATTTGTCCCTCATGCTATTTTTTATATTTATTTACTTTATTATTTTATTTTATTAAAGCATAATTATTTTTATTTATAATGTTTTCAATTAATATATTTTATTTTTGACCAGAGGCAGATCTGTCTTGATCTTCCTTTGGATATGGAAGCTTCAGTTGGTTATTCGAGTTATTTTCTCTTAATCCCTTATTTCGAAAATTTATATTGTGTTTTATTGTAAGTCAGACCTAGAAATTATTTTTCACTCCTCTCTCTTGCTTTGTATATTTTTCTTTTTTATTATAGGGGTAGCATACTAGTTGTAATTTGTTCATTCTGTAGCAGTTTATTTAAAAACCTGCTTATAACTAAAATTTCCCCTACCAAGATCTTTTGATATATTCTAGCTGAATATTTCTCTGACATTATTTAGTCCAATTAACTAACTATCATTCTCTTTTCAGCCCTGAAGAAGCCATCACACGGCGTGCGAAAGCTCGGCAAATAACACCAATTTGACACGGTCCAACCCGGAAGAAGAAAGGGTAAATAATGAGTATTACTGAACAATGAACTATAGTTTCCACACCGTACCATTTTTCGACAGTAAATGGTCTTGAAACTATTCAGGAGCACTCCAGACCCATTTTTGCGGTCTTCCAAAATTTCCATTCCTACAGAATTAGAAATAGTAGTACAATGAATCAGGCTACTTGCTGCTGAAGGAAGATTTTGATATTTTGCTATTGACATCATACTTGCTTGTGAAACAGCTAATTGAACATTACCCTTTGAGGTCACTAACAAGTGGGCAAGATTAGTTAAATTCTCTGTCATTTAAACTCGCCAGCTGGTAAAACCTCACTTTATAACCGATTTAAAATATTATATTAAATTTCAATAATAATACCACAATTAAATAAAAGCAAATGCATAATAGCTGATCTCATGTAAAAATAGTCAAGAGTATAACATGAAACTCCGTGCATAAATAATTATTCTACATGGGAGCGTGTTATTCTTTTATTTAATCTATCTGAGAAATCTCTCTTAATTAATGGTATATTTAATTATGGCATACCTTAAACGTTCTATATGCAAGATTCACGGAAATAATCATAATTTCGTGACCTAGCTGATATGCATATTATTACATAGAATATCAATATACTATTCGTATAGTTACAAATAAGATCATGTATATTCTCTCTCAAGATAAAAATAAAACAATTATAAAGTAATAACTTATAACCATGATGTTAAATAAAACTTTGTTACTTACTAACACTAAAACTAAAGCCTTGAATTTTTATCGCATTCATCACTTGTTTCCTTTGCTTACTTGATAAGACAACTCTTCGTATTAACTTTTTGAGGATCATATTAGTAATTTATTTATTTCATTTCGATTTAATTCACAAAGTATAAAGGTTTATGTTTGTATTTTTTTAGTGAATGAAAGTTTGGGAACAATTTTGTCCCGAATGCTTTACTCATCATATAGGCTTCCACTAGCATTCAGTTCAAGTAAGTAGAATGGGTGATATGAGTTGAAATATTTTCTGTCTTGGGTTTTATTTTTCATTCTAGCCATTTTATATATAAGACCTATTGAATGATCAATCGCGTAGATATAAATTATTTACTATTAATTATTTTTGATAAAGAAGTTGTAAATAATATCCTTACATAATCAATTATTCCATTATTAATGAAAAAGTTCGTCATGCAGGAGCTTTATAATCTAGGCAGGTTTCCCTTGTTTCAGCTATATTGGTATAAATAAGAGTAAAAAAATAAATTTAAGTAACTAAGATATATCAATGAGCGTAAAAGGTATACCACTAAACCATAAACTCTGCTTTTGACTGGCTGGATATAAGAAAGGAAAAATACTCACCCATCGTAGATAAATTTATTCCTTAACAAGCGAGTATTGTAAAAATATTATATAAGGCAGATAATTAATTACATTTTGATTATGATTTATCAATGTGGATTAGGAAGAAATTAGAGTTTACTATGGATGAGCTTAAATGGGTGGAGATGAGGTCTTAGACGAAAGGAATTCTCAAGTCGTGATGAAGGGTAGAGTTGGACACATAATATGGAGCATTAGCAATTATTATGAATCTCCTAAATCAGAGAGAGGTATAGTTATTGTATGTAATATTATTAGAAGAATCTTTTCTTAGCTGAAAATTTACCTGCACGCACTCGGACTCATTTATTTTAATTCTCCATTTGCTACACCACTACTGAATAGCCTCAGGGTGGTGTTGTTGGAAGCGGTTTTGGAATCAAGAGTATTAGGATGAGTGGGGATGTCTGCAGTATAAAGGATAAAAAGGATAGGTCCAAGCACACTGCCCTGTGGAACACCGATTATAAAATTAAGTCTCCTTTTACCCCCCCCCCCCCNAAATAACGAGAGTCGATAAATAGCTAGACAATGTCAGCTTCTTCGAGCATAAGACGATGTATTCGTCTTTCTCGTG
This sequence comes from Oncopeltus fasciatus, assembly GCA_000696205.2. NCBI lineage: Eukaryota > Metazoa > Arthropoda > Insecta > Hemiptera > Lygaeidae > Oncopeltus > Oncopeltus fasciatus. Next base: position 494,340 of record KZ807091.1, read on the forward strand.
GGTTAGGCTCTCGCTAGTGTGTTGGGAATTTAATAAGTTATCAAGCTCGTTCCGGTGGTGTAATGGAATCATACCGGCCCGGAAAGTAGGAGATCCAGATTTAAGTCCTTGTTCAATTGTTTAAAATTTACGTGGGATAATAAACCATAACTAAATTAATATTTATTAAGTGCAAATGATTTTACTATGTACCATATAATTTGCTGAGTGATTCTTATTGAGTGACAGTTATCTATTCATATTGCCTACAATGTTAAGCCTAATAATACACAAGGAAAATTGGTAATCTCGAGTGAATAATTTCTCATACGCCACTCCGCCACCTTTTCAGGGAATGCAAACCAGCAATACACCTATCCAATGCATTGAGCTTTGGCCGCTATTTACATGTGTTAGCGACTCTTGGTTAACACAGCCTAACAAAACTCTAAAAAAATTCTTTGAGATTTCATTAGTTTTAATTGTTTGATATTGAAGCAATAAAATATTAAATTTAAAGTAATTCCAAATTAATGTGTGTTCTCGAAATCAATGGTATGCAATTTTTGAGTCAATTATATCTATGAGAGTGATACAGTCACATTATATGCTATTTTTACGCTGCAGATAATAAAAGCGGAGTATTTTTTTATGCTATCACATTTTTTTTAAAAAGTAATAATTAATTGTAATAATGTCATTGCATTTAATTTTTGGTTCCTATTTCACTTAAATTTATAAAATTACTCTGTATATTATTCTGTTGCCACTAATAATAAAGACAGTGATTGAAATTATTTAATAGTATTTTCTCTAAAGTCCTCTCTCAAATTATCTGATTCAGCCAGAGTACACTTAACTTTCGTTTATAATATTTTTAAAAATATGATGCTAGCCTAAACCTTCAAGTAACACTCTGAATTATTTAGGTTTCAGTATATACTTTAATTCAGAACTATAAAATGTAAATTGCATTAACGCATATTATCTTATTTACATTTTTTCGAAAGTCCAACAATAACAAAGATTTTGATGATTTTCCCCCATTCTAGACATTAATAAATTTATGAAATAAAATAAATCCAATATGGTAAAAAAAAAAATATGAAAGAAAAATAAATTTTCCTTGGGGGACCTATAATGGTTCTTTTATTTTAAATAAAAATTAAAGACGCTAGAATTCTTACATATGCATATATTTACGAATGAGAATTCAATCATCCCTTATCTATACGGTATTACAACTATATTAGTTTTTATTTTCATTTTACTATATTTGATAGCACTTTAATTTCGTTATCTTTTCCGAAATCCAGCCCCTTTCTTTTTCCTATTGTACTATGGAATTTTTCCTTTCCTAGTAGATCTTATCTAGGCCAACCACAGACTTCAACCTTCGCTTCTACCCGTGTAGTTTTACAGGATTCCAATATCAGACCTTCTTTTTCCCGAAGCTATTTTGCTGGCCTTTGTGCCTGCTTTCATAAAACTCATGATGTATGCATGATGATGGTCTGAATCTCCTTCTCTCCCTGGAACCTTTTAGACTCGATCGGAGGGGGAGTACTTGCATTTGAGGTCGATATGCACTTTAGAAATGAGTTAATGTTTAATGATTTCAAGCTCAAGGCTTATGTCATAGGCCCTGTCACCCATCTTCTTGAATCCCTTCTTCCTCCACTGCATATTTATAACCATCTATACGGGTTTCCACTCAGTCAAAGAGCGATTCATCATGAAATAATTCCTTTCCCAAAATCCTCCAATCCCATTTTTGAATTTCTCAAATTTTCTTTTCTTTTCCGTTCTAATATTTCTTGTCTTCTCTCTTGTCTCATCCCACTTAGGAAATGGATGAATTGCATACTGCGGAATACGAGACTTCAGCTAGCTTTTAAGTAAGCTATCAACCATTACCAGTTAAACTGATCAAACAATTCCTCTGTGCATCAATATCTTTGTGATTTAGATACCTACCTAACCCCAGACACCTCCTTACCTCTCTAACTCTTCATATCCGATTTCTTTGTCCTCAATCCAACTTTCGCTTTGGTTGTTCTGACCTCTACATCCCCTCTCACAAAGCCACCTACTTTGAACGGACCTTCTTCTACTATCTACAATTTCCTCTGGAACTCTATCCTCATTGACATTAGACATAAAATCACATTTTTAAGATACGTAATTACGAAATTTGTACGACAATCCTAAAGGCTCAGAATACTTGCGTATTCTGACATCGAATAATTTTTTTATTTGTAATTATCAATAATTTAGTAATAATAATTAATATTTTAACTTTTTTTTAGACCTATTGTCCGTAAATAATTGTTTTTAAACATTAGAGTATATTGTTAAACAGTAACGTGTGATTTTGGAATGTGATGACTTACTTAAGTAAGTGTCCCTTAAGTGACTCTTAATACTCAACACCTTCCTAAATTCATAAAAATATATTATGGAAGATCAGCTTTAGAATATAACATTTCAGCTCGTATTTCCTTACATCATTTTTNCAAAAAAAATCTTATAATAATATCTACGGCCAAAAAAACTCTCCATTTGAATAAAAAATTCGTTTTCTTACAAGTTATTCAATCATAGTTTTGAGATTCTCATCAAGGTTGTGAGAGCATCAGCCTGGAGATGTTTGAATTAGGTAAGCAATATATAATAAAAGTAAAATCAATAAATAAATGTTGTTAAATTGAAAAAAAAATAAGGTTTAAGAAGTCAGGCCAATTTTAATGACTGTCAGGAATGAGTTAAAAGCGTAAAAGATATTTAATTTAAATTAATTATTTAAATTAAAAGAAAGAGACGTAAGAACGATTAATGGTTAGAGATATTTACGGTATGTTAATAAACTTCATTTTCATATATTTTAAAATTAAGAGGCATCAGGGTAGCTCAAGGGATAAGTTCGGGTCTCCCAATCCTAACGCTGCGGGTTCAAATCCCGCCCTGGGCAAGCATTTTTCGATAAACATAAGCTTGTCCTGAGCCATGGATGTTTAGAATGGGATGGCAACCTATAGATAGTCTCTCCATCTATTACACTAAATGGTTAAAAGGAAAGCTAACAGTAGATAACACTAAATAAAATTAAAAAAAATGGATATGAAGATGGGGGAGTAGGTCTAGTTTTGAAAAGAGGAAGCTTAAATTATTTTTATGAATATTATTTATTTAGTTGTGGTGTTCAATCACAAATTAATTTAAAACAATTAATGCAAGGGAATGGGGCGCCAGGCTAGCTCAGGGGATCCGTACGGGTCTCGCAATCCTGACGCCGCGGGTTCAAATCCCGCCCAGGTCAATCTTTTATTTATAAATAGAAGCTTGTCCTGAGCCATGGGTGTTTAAAATGGGGTGGCAACCTGTAGATAGCCCCTCCCTCCAATGACCCTAAGTGGTTGCAAGGGAGGCTAACACAGAAAAAAAAAAAAAATGCAAGGGAATACCAGGTTAGAGTCTAGGCAGAGACAGTTTAGATTTTTTATTATATTTCCTTGCATTGATTGCCTAAATTATTTTTTTTTATATAGTCAGTTTGTCAAATAGTTATGACTCCTTCCATGTGTGAGTTGTGGTATAGCGCAAGCAGTTATCAAGAATTATATTCCTATCGGACTCCAGATTTTGCTCGAAAGCTGGCTGACACCGACCATGGATACCCCCTACAATTTGGTAATCCCGTCAAAAGACGACACATACAATTCGTTTCCAGACCATCGAGCATAAGAGAGGGAGATCATTACCCTCCCATTGAAGTTGGCGACTACACACATGACTCAGACGCGTGTTTCGCAAATGGCCCATTTCACGATTCCCCGCTAGGCCTCACACGATATTGCGAGGAGGAGGGGGAGGGGGGACACGGAATCGCCCTGGAGATGAGGCGGACCTTTATAGTTTGCCATCAATAACAGTCGCCCTTCACCTTTTCCCCGGCAGGTAGTAAGGGAGCGCCTCTTCACAGTTGAGTGGTCACACCATAAGGGTGCAGCGAGCCGATTCAAGCCCCTAACGTAGGTGCCATTTAAGTCGGGCTAAGCAGATTTCCCTACTTCATGCATACTCGTTAGAACAAGTAATTTCAAAAGAAAAAGAGAAAACTTATGTACTAATCTAGTAAGGCAGAATGGTTAATGGGGCGAAAGAAAAACATGTTCAGAACGGTTGGGCCGTTGAGAATGGGATACGACCTCTGGAGTTTCTTACTTATTTACAATATACATAATTGGAAATGACATTATGCTTGTATCATATAAACATTAATATTGTTTCCTTCTGTTAGCACTCCTCTACTCCTTCACTTTCTTATGCTTTATACACTCAAATTACAACATTAGATTGGTGCACATATTTTGAAACTTTTCAAGATCTGAACAAAAAAAAAAACTTAGCACCTACTCCACTAAGTTAATGCCGCTCTGTCTTAATTAACAGAAATAGTTCATGGTTTAATATTACATTAAATTTAATTAATAAGCATAATATTCATTGTCATATAAATAATCCCACACAAAAAAACCAAAAAAAAACAAACAACAAAAACATGCATTTATAGCTTGAGCTAAATGAATTTTCCAACTTACTAGTTATTGATTAATTTTTATGATGTCAATTTCAGAAAAAATTTCAATGGTAATTAGTACAGAATTTCTGTAAAAAACAAAACTCTCCACTTTTTACTGTAAATGTATTTTTGAATCAAAAAGTAAAAATATTCTTGATGTTACAGAGAAATTATGAAATTTTAACAAATAAATATAATTATTTAACAGTTACAATTTTTCTAGAACCTAGTTTTGAATTTCCTGTCTAATTAGCATAAACTTATGCGTTGCATTGCAAAACTTCCGAAAATATTTATGGAAAGACATAGAACATCCATTGTCAGGAGAACATTATATTTATTTATAAGTTTATTTAAATTTAGTAAAATAGGAAATAAAACATCCTGAAAATTAGTATATAAAACAGACTTTCTGATACTTTTGATGGTGACCAATTTAGCAGATCATATTGCACAATTGGACATTCCCTTATATCTTATTAAATATTCTTGCAAAATACCTGATCTCATCATATCTAGAGTATTATTGCATTGTAAAATAATCAAGGAGATATATGGTCCAGTGTAACAGGACAGCGCTGAGCTATAAATTTTAGTACGAAGCTTGCCTTTCATTAAAAAT
>KZ807091.1:543800-562324 GCA_000696205.2 Oncopeltus fasciatus
TGACATATATATATTATTAATCTATGTAATAGAGATAGATTACCGTGGTATCGCTAAAATAGAAGTTACACGATAGCTACGTAGTAAAAATGCCAAAGATCATTTGAGAAAAATCTAAATATTAAGACTCGTCAAAGAGGCTTGAATTAAATTTGAGAAACGGCAGGAACAATTTTGAATCAAAGCTCTCTTCATACAGTTATTCACTCAGTAATCAAAACGATATCAAGACATTCTTTTTACTTCACTGGTTTACAAGAAACAATTACTCTAATAAAATATATACATATTTATTTTTTTTAAATTATGTGAAAAATAAAAGAATTTAGTAATTGTTTAATTGTTCACATTTAAACTGGTCGTAATTCAATGTAAAGTAAAGGGATGATAGAAAGGAGTGGACTATACAAGAAGGTAGAGAGGTGGAAGAAGGGAAGGGGTTGTCCCGAGCCGGTCGGGTAGCCAACCCTAACTCCCCAACAAAAGGGTAATCATTTAATGAAAGAATGCACCGAAAACAGAGCCGGCAAAAACAACAATGTAACTCCGGGCGGGGAGCGATCCCATCAATCTCCGGAATAGGCAGTCCATTTCACGAAATAGGAAATGTCCCGACTCACCCCCTCGCTAATGGGGGTTGAGGGGGGTGAGGCTGTGTTCGGGAATCTTCACGCCAAGGTCATTATCTCGCGTAACGAGTCGGTCGTGATTCCGACTCGGGAGGTGATGATGCCCCCCCATACTCCGAGATTATCGCAAAGTGCTGCACTCTGGAGGCGAGGAAATTACTTCCCCAGAAGAGCCAATTTCCCTGCTTAACAGATGCCGATTTTATTTGTCAAAATTTAGTGCATTTTAATTTTGCATGATTGATAGGATTGGGCTTCGAATGTCCAAATGTATGTGGATTGTTTCCTATAGAAATTAATAGGATTCTTATTGGTACAATAATTAAATGTCAGATTATGAACGAAGACTAATGAACTGTAATAATACACACTTTTCGAGTAACTTGGTCTAGAGCCGACTGCTTCATAAATTATCTATTTAATTGCCTGGAAAACGTTTGACCATATCTGTTTTAGCATATGGAAATCAAGTTAATGAAGTTATTAACATTATGCGACTTAAAAAATTTCAACGAATCTCCAACGACTGCATTGGAGAATATAGAATTCTCAGAATAATTGCTAACGCTCCATATTATGTGTCCAACTCTACCCTTCATCACGACTTTAATATTCCTTTTGTCAAAGACCTTATCTCCATTCGCTTCAAGCTCTTTCATAATATAAGCTATAAGAATAAGGAAATAATAAGTTTCGTTTTGCTTCTGTAATGAATGCATTAAATAATGTGAAAACTGGGAAAATTAATATAAATTTGGTTTTCTTCTATTTTCATAGGTAACATGATAAGATTTTGAAAAGTTTATTTGGTTCTTCATCAATTCTTCATAGCATAAACTAAAAATATGAGTCAGTTCAATATATATATATATATATATTGCTCTTTGAGTAGCAATATCCGAAAAATTAATTGAGCGCAGATGACAAATCTAAAGAGAAAACATAAAAATGGCGACTTTACAGCTGTAGATCTGACATTAATTAAAAGTCCAGCTTCAACTTATCTCCGTGGAAATTGCTATTTNTTTTTTTTTTTTTTTTTTTTTTTTTTTTTTTTTTTTTTTTTTTTTTAAGGCATTCAACCACTAAAGGGTCATTCATGCCCCAATTGCTATTGTCATTTAATAATTTCTCTTTATATAATTTCTTATCTTTACTATTCTTTATACATATAATACATAAACACTTTCACAACACAGTCATACTATTATATTATAACTTTATATTATATATACATTTATATTTTCATATACCCGCATCTACAATTTATCTCATTTATGGAAGATAGAAGGAGCACCGTGCGGCGACGATAGATAGACCCGAGGAAGGCGCCTCAGGCCTGGGTAGAGAGCAGACCCCACCAATCAGCTTTACCTCTTAAAAGGCCCACATTTGGCGACTGTTGTCAAGACCTGGGGTCGAGGGTGTTCTTGCTTGGGCCAGAGCGAGAAAACCCTCTCAGGAGCAATATTAATAAAATAATTACCTGTCTACGTTTCCAGCTTGCAAATAGGATCTTTGAGGAATTGAATAAAGCCATGTCTTGATACCGACGTGAATGACTTGATTTCTCATCGTGGAATCTCCTAAATGTCGTATTTCTACTATTGGACCACTCAATAACTGCTGATATTTAGCGTCAGTTGGTGTGGGTTGAGCTTCAAACCCAAGGAGAGGTATTCGCCAGTGAATGCCAATACTCTACCCTTCTGTACCCAGCATGTGTGCAGCCTGAGATCGAGGCGAGTCTATAACCTACTGAATGCCCCTCCATCAATATGGGGATTATGCAGAACTAATTGCTAGGATTAGGTAGCGCGTCAATCTACCTCAAGAACGTTGTAACTGACAGGCGATCTGTACCTCTATCGAGACGATATATATGTATGCTGCACAGATCAATATGCATGAACGTCTCTCGGATGTGCAGCAAGTCAATCGGATAATATACTAATGGGGATTTGGCAACCACAATGGAGGACAAGAAGCTATAAACCGAGTGCTTCCAATCTAGATTTGTTTATTTTATTCTCATATAATGTTACAAAATTATAAAAGAAATTGAGATTGAACGGGTTTTTGTGTGCAATAAAATATCCGACTATTACTCTCTTTTTTATTGGAAAAAGAGCAATAAACCGTCAAAAATGTCAGAAATAAATGAGAATAATAATAATAATGGCAATAAAAATTCTTTTTACCGTTTCTTCTTCCGGGTTGGACCGTGTCAAATTGTTGTTATTTGCCGAGCTTTCGCACATCATGTGATGGCTTCTTCAGGGCTGAAAAGAGAATGTAAATTCTAAGAATTAAATAAAAATTCTTGTATAATTTGTATTAAAAAAAGAAGCAAATAAATTTATTTGTTTGAAAGAATATTTTTACGAACTGAGATCATTGTTGTATCAAAAATGGAGAAATTGATTATACTTCTGATCGAACAGACTTGTTTGGAAATTGACATGTGTGTAGAATTATATTTTATTTCTAATTTAGATTATGATGAAGCGTTAAATATTACTCAAATTTTGGGTTTTTGGTAAGATACAAATTTTGGATTTTGGTATGATACAAATTTTGGCGTTCTGAATTATACTAACTTCGGCGTTTGGCATGATAAAAATGAAGAGGAATAAAGAAATGCAGCCGCTCTCGCAGCCCTCGAGACGTCTCCATAAATTATTGCTAACAAAACTTTTTCCTCAGCTGTGTAGTGCAGGTAATAGTGGGGTAATTGGGCAGATGGAGAGGTCTGTGAGAAATAACTACAATGCCTGCCTGCACATATGGGAAATATCACATTCCCTCTGCCCCGTTAAGCTGTCCGTAAGTAGTTCGAGTAAGTAAGCGTCAGCAATTATAACCATTACTTAATTATATAAGTAAGCTAAAATTGGAATTATAGAGAACACTCCAAAATCAATAAGAACTTAACGGTGTCTTGATGCGAATCTGTCGGTTATCAACTATTATAATAACTATAATTTCCTTTCAGTAGTGGAAATTTACCAGAGCCCTTGTGTAAAATAACAAGTAAATAAAAAAGTTGAAGGTCTATTACAAGGCATTTTATTTGCAAATAAGTTTACCAAATGTTTATCTAATTTTCTATATGTAAAGACTTATTAAATAAACAAAAATCTGCAGGGAATAAAACTATTGTTGAAGGGAGGGGATTAAATTCAATGGACTCCTACTTTCAAAGCAAATCGATATATGTTGTGCAGCTGGCAGATTTTCGGGAACCCCTGCTGACAGCGAACAAAAAGGCAGATGAACTTTTGGTCAAATCATTGTTATTTAAAAAAACAAAAACAACAACTCTGCAATTTATTTATTACATTTAAATAAAAGTCATATTTAATTCTACATTTTCCAATAACATATTTTATTTTAAATTGTTTCTTGCATCTTTAATTCTCTTAAATTTCAAAGCCCTTATAGTTATAAGGGACTCATTGAAAACAACAACATTTTTTGTATCCAGATTTTTGACATTAACAAACAATTAATAAAGGGTGTGAGGATAATATCTCTAATGGTCAGTCAAACCTGGCTCTGTGGGGTAAAATTATATTCTACGCCTATAATGTTTTATAAATGTTTTCGCAACTCAAAGAAGAGCAAAGATCTGTATTTCGACTTCCATCACTAAATCCTTACCATCGTCCGATTTCAGCCAAAATTGACTAATTCTGAGGTTAGCAATGATTTGAAGTTTTAAGTAAAGTCAACCCATGGCGATACTTGAACATGCAATGCCAGTCTTGCGAGATTCACGAGGTTTACTTTAACCCATTCAATTCTAATACTTCAATTCTAGTCAAGTTCAGCGTTTGCGGTTGTAATTCTGTATAGTGGGCAATTTTAATGTTATTGATTATAACAAAGTCATTATGACCAATATTCCTTTTAAAATTCGATTTTCTACAAATAGGAATAATTTATTTTGAAATGAAATCAAATAAATGCGTACAAATGATAAGTAAATAAAATATCATTTTAACTATTAGGCTCTCCCTTGGGGTTATAATTATTAAATAACCAGAAGCGAGGAAGAGAATGTTGCAAGAGAGAATTTGAGTGGAAACAAAAAATGATGGAGGCAGGGAGGGGGAGTTAACGAGGCAGTGATTGGAAGAGAAAAATTGGAGAGATTAAAGTGAGGTAGGAGGGGGAAATGGATAGTTCAAATAGGAAGGAAAAAGATGAGATAATGACAGGAAAGACGGGGAGGGTAGAATGAGAGATAATGGCAACAGAGATATCGAGTTTCAATACGGATGGAAATACTGTGATTGGAGGGGATGAGATGATCAAAAGAGAGACAGAGACATAGAGAGTGAGATGGAATGACAAATGGACTGTATATGGAAGATGGGGAAAGAAATAGAGAGAAAACAAAAATAAGGTATAAAGAGTGATAAAAGATGTGATGATAAAAAGAGTGATCTCTGTTGAGATACAGATTGGAGGTAAGTATAAAATCGAAACAGGTAGAAAGGGAAAGAGAGGAATTAAAAAGATGGGTTTCAAAGGGGTTGTATATGGGAGAGAAATGCAGAGATGAAAAGGAAAAGCTAAGGAGGTAGTAAGAGAGAATAAAGCTTAAAATGATATACTGAGATCTTTATAGAGCTGGAAATAGAGGTGGAAGTTGGAGAAACATGGGAGAGAGGGAGAGAAGGAGGAGGGAGGGGGGATTGAGAAAGACGTGAGAAGTGGGTGAAGGAGGCGGAGGAATAAGAGAGAATGATATAGAAAGAGAGCTGAAATAGAGAGAATGATGAGAGAGGGGAGAGAGAAAGAGCCCCCCCACCACCACGTACCCTCTCAGCTGTGCAGGGTGACGTAAGTGTACTCGGTCAGACGGCACGGCACCTCCACATGTGATGGGACGGCTGCGCGCATGCCCCACCCCCCTAACGATTTCCAACACAGCTGATCCCCCCCCCCACCCTCACCGCTCCTTCTACCTGGTAACAGCGTTCAAGGTCTCAGAGCCGGTTACGACCCAGCCAGAGGAGGTCGTCCTCACGCCGCTCTTCAAGCCAGCTCAGGGAAGCGATGTATAATAACGACTGAAAATGTATTTATTTCTCTCCCTCTTATTTCCTCACTAAGAAAATAGATTAATTTCAAAATATGCAATAATATTACGGCAGTTTCTCCTACTTCTACTGTTATATGCTTGAAATTAACCACCCACTAAATGCAAATACAATATAATAAATTAATAGTATTCCTTCAAGAACACTTATTTCCCTTACTATATATTCCTTTTGCATTCAATTAATTTATTTTAAATATAATAATCTCTCCTGGCAATAGTCTTACAGTGCAATAGAGAAATGATATTATTTTCATTATATGTGTATAAAAAGGTAAAATATATATTTGATTATTTGGGCAACTTTACTGTTTGATAATTAAGCTATTCAGGTTGGTATCATAACACGTCTTATTATTATTAAGACTACCGAATCTTATTGGGATCTTTAGTGATCCTGCTTAGCAAAAGCTAATTATATGGTAGTTCTATGTTATTGATGCACTCTAGATCCTACATTTTTAATAATAAAGAAACCATCATTGACATTTAAGCTTCATTTGTGAAGAAATGAATTAGTTCATTAATGGCTAAATTCCTTCGAAAACAGGGAGGGAGATTTAGAGAGAAATCAATTGGAAAATTACTTACATTTTCGTTAATATTAAAGTTACGAAAAATGGGCTTAATATATTGTGAAATTAAGTGAAATTAAGCTAATAATTACACTGCACAACAAAAACATATTTTTTGAATGTTTCCTACATTAAATTAGTCTATTTCTACTAATTTTAGGGTGATAAAAACGAAAATAACATTGACAAATTTTTATTAGCTCTGGTTTTTGAGATATACAGCACTTAATCTTAAAGAGTAGTTATACTATACGTGAAAAGTGAAAGTACAAAAAACAATATTGTTATGTTTCTTTTAGAATATTTTAAGTACAAAATTGATAAAAAAAACATTATTCTTAGTGTTTTGACAAATAAAAGAGGTTTGTACCACCAAATTTCAATTAAGTCAATCCGATGTCGTTAGATCGCTGTCGTTTAGCTTGTCTTTTATAAAACACTTCTGGAGCATCCTGTACTGAGCTGTCTGTACTGAGATATTTTCACATCATGTTTTAGAAGATTCCACTGTTGTAGTCTTGACCCTAACAGCTCAGCCTTTTCCTTAGACAAGCCAAGATCTCTTATAAGGTCACTCAACTCTGCTTGACTAATTCTGTGCGGATCACTAGACCTATCGCTTACATCAAAATCAGGGTCATAGGATGTAGAAGGATGGGTTGCTTCTTGTAAACAGACTTCATCACTTTCCTCTAAAATTTCATAGTTTTGGGGTGGAGAAGGGACTGGCAAATTGTCTGAGTGTGGTACAGGCCGAAGAGCAGATGGGAGATTAGGGTATTTCACCGTTCCTCTTTTCTTCATAGATAAACCTTGCTTAATGGGAGGAGTTAAGCAGAAATAACAGTCGTCTGTATGATTGGTAGGCTCACGCCAAACCATAGGTACTGCAAAAGCCATTGCCCGCTTGTTATTTTTCAGCCACTCTCGCAATATGACGGAACAAGAATTACAACATATATGAGGAGCCCATGATTTATCTTGGTCCCCAACTTTTACACCAAAATAATGTTCATAGGCAGTCTTAATGATAGGTGACATTTTACGTTTCTGAGCCTTAAATGTTATTTCACCACATATATAGCAAAAGCTATCGACAGAATTCACACACTTTCGAGGCATTTCAGATCAGCACTTAAATTAATTTAAAAATCAACTTCACACGATAATTTCAATAGCAACCACGTGCGTACAATTGACAAACTCGCAAAGGTTATGTTTACTACTTATGAACAGCTGATGAGAGGGGTGTTATGTAAACAAACATGTGTACCAACTGTTGGTGATGAAATATTTCATTTGTTGAAAACTCAATATATATATAATAGAATGATACTATGTCTTGAAAACTAGAGCTAATATATAATTTTTATGGTCATTTTCGGTTTTAACACGTGGAAATACATTAAAATAAGCTAATTTCAACCCCGAAACAAAAACTTTGTTGTTCAGTGTTATATTAATAACTATTACTTCTTGGTTTTACCAATAAGAAATAATAACTTAAAAACATAGTTTTCCGACATTTTCGGTCTAGGAAAATTTTTAAAATATAAAGAAAAGGCATCTTAAAGATGATTTATATGAATGTGACAATTTTTTTTTCTCAAATAAATATGTTTTACCCTCTATTCCTCAAAGGACATTACCCACCTCTATTCCACTATACCACCCAGTCATAAGGAAAATAAATCCTTAGTGATCATTTAAAATTATTATTAAATTATTTGCTTTCTCACTGCCATACCCATCTTCAATGAAACGTGGGAAATCTGCATGGAGTACGCACCTCTTGCGTGACTTAATGAGAGCTGTGGAAGAGTACAAAAGACCTTTCCTATCGCATGCGACACCATTTAGTAATCAACACGCTTATATATTTTTCAATATATTATGAGTATTGATTTAGCTGACGTCAGCAAATAAAAGTTTTGTCGATTAAATTTCCTTTTCTACGAAAAGAAATAAAGATGAATTTTAATTTTTCTCATATTTAACGAATTACCAAAGAAAAAACCTGCTAAGTATTTGTCAAAGTTTCTAATTGTACTTTATTCGAGGGCGTCTCATTTGACAAGTGAACATCAGGTATTGTAGAGCAAATTAGATGAAGTCATTTCCTATTCAGGCGACGTGGTGGATTATCAGGATGGGTAATACTGGATAGAGTTTGGGCTAAAGGATTGGGATGCGTGGAAATGCCAGAGTGGAATTTATGAAACCGGGTTGTAATGATGTATTTAACTAAAGGGATTTTAAGGTCATTCTGGATTAAGGAGTTTGTGACGTAATAGGGTGCATCAACTATGATTTTTAAGATTTTGGATTGAAAGGACTGTATTCTTTGAATGAAAACTAATATGCAACAAGTTTTATTCAATTAACGAGGTCTTACATATTTATAAAAACAATATTTCTTTTAAGAAGAGAAAAAAAAAATAGGCCAGAAACTTTTTATATTACATCGATCACAAGTTCATTCCTTATTATTATTTCTTTTTAATTTTTATTTGCAAATTGTTATCTCGTTTTAATGAAGAAGTATTTAAGATATTAAGAAATAACATAGCACTATTCAAGTTGTACCGTGGCGTGGTTTTTTAAAAATCTTTTTTATTATTCCAAACTATAGCCGGCTACGATCCCAATTACATAGAAATAGGCAAATCCAGGGCTGTTTTCTTCTAACCATTGGATAAGTTCATAATAGGCTAAAATTGGTCCAGGGGAAGATGTGAGAGTTTCGGACAGACATTTAAAATATCTTTGTTATTTTTACTGTTTAAAATAAAGTTTATAATATTCAATAGGTAGAAAATGTCATTAAGTAAACTCTAAGATGATTTTAGTTGGGGTTCGGTCAAGGTAGATAAAAAAAACACAAATTTTAAAAAAATGTATTTTTTAATAAAGTATTATCTGCCAACGTTTCGGCTTACATTGTAAGCCATCTTCAGGGCTATCATGAAGATGAGAGAGGACGTCCTGTCCCTATGTCCACATTTCCATGACTTAGACCATATGAACTTAGAGATTGCCAGACCATATGAACTTAGAGATTGCCAGTCATGGAAATGTGAACTTAGGGGCAGGACGTCCTCTCTCATCTTCATGATAGCCCTGAAGATGGCTTACAATGTAAGCCGAAACGTTGGCAGATAATCCTTTATTAAAAAATACATTTTTTTTTTTAATTTGTGTTTTTTGGATCTACCTTGACCGAACCCCAACTAAAATCATCTTAGAATAATATCTACGGTCAACAAACTCTCCTTTTGTCAACAAGTAAATTTTTATAATATATCATAATAAGAAAAAACTCATAATCCGGATGATTTTAAGAAGTTAAATTCAAAATTTGGGTTATTTCCTTAAATTAAAATACATAATTTAAATAATTGTGATTTGGTATTGTTTTGCAAATTAGAAATAGTTTTTTCCCAAAATCGGATGAATAGAAAGAAAGTCGAATAATCTTCAATATATTTGTTAAAATTAGTTTTATGACAAAATTTTTGAAATTATAATAGGTGATTAAAGTACTGGACTTCTGAGCTAAAGGTTTCAGGTTCAATGCTCGCAGCGCACAGTCAGTATTTTATTCTGTGCTTCGGTTTGTAATGATCCAGAAAATTCTTGGCTTCTAGGGAATACCCAGACCTAATTGGGAACCTTACTTCATTAAATGGGAAAAAAATGAGGCATCCAGAAAGTTGTGAGGACCACACTATGCCTTGGGTCAAAAATAAATAATAATCAGTATTTCCTCCTGGTCCAGTTGCGGGACAGGTTTATTTATTTGAATAGGTGAATAATGTGATTATTTACGGCGTGTGTTCTATGACTTTTTTTTTTTTTTTCAAGAGGCATAATAAAAATACGATATTTGAAGGTAATTAACTAAACATGGTGAGTTTGCAGTTTCTGTGTGAAGGATATTTTTTTTAAAAACAAGAATGTTTGCTTCATAAACAGATGAAGCGAGGAAACCTAAATAACCCCCATTAAAAATATTATTCGAGCAGTAAGAACAGGGTGTATAATTTAAGTTTATGAAATATTTTATATAATTTCATAATAGTGGTTGTGTAATTGATATTGATCTAGTAAGTTCTTGAGTATAGTTGCGAACAACAATGTTTAAAGAAGATTGGCCATTGACAAAAAAGAACTCTCCAAAAAGCTCAATGAAAATGTTCATATAAGTTTAGCAAAAGTTTTAATATAAATTAAAAAGTATGAGTAGTCATGGAAATGTGAACTTAGGGACAGGACGTCCTCTCTCGTCTTCATGATAGCCCTGAAGATGGCTTAGAATGTAAGCCGAAAAGTTGGCAGGTAATCATTTAAAAAAATACATTTTTTAAATTTGTATTTTTTTTTAATCTACCTTGACCGAACCCCAACTAAAATCATCTAATAATAGTATTATTTACCCATCATTACACCAATGTGGCATGTGTGCATGTAGTAATTATTAATCTATAGGAATTTAAGTAATGACAATTTATATTCAAAACAGATTTTTTTATGGCTTTCAATCGTTTGGTAATAGACAAGAGAATTCCAACTTTTGGGGAATAGTTAGGGAAATAAATAATATAAAGCAACAGATCAAATGGGGCAATTTTTTTGATCCAATAAATTACCTAGCAACATGAATAAAGTAGTAGGACAGCTATTAATTCTTCTAGGGAGTTTTGTAATGATTTGACCTCAGTAAAGGCACATCTGTTATGCAAGAGCAAGGAAAATAACAGCAAGGAAAATTGGTAGTAATTTGTGAAAGGACGATAAAAGAAGGGGGAAGAAGGAGTTATAATAGTCTGCAAATTGGTTTCAAGCATGAGAGCTGTCATTCAAAGAAAGTTATCTATTCAGAATAGAGTGAGGTCGAAGTCCTGGCAAAGGGACCCAGCTGAATAGTGTGCCGGCTTGCGAAGTCTTATGTAAGGCCCGTACATGCCCGGCGTTCACGGCCTGTCGGGAAAGAAGGGCTTGCGGTGCACTGACGCTCTGCATCCGGAACAGTGCAGTTAGAGGAGTGCATTTGCATTGGGAATCACTCCCAAGGGCGCACCTGTGTAATGCAGTCCGGCTGCCGTCCAAGGTTAGTCGCTCAATGCGATCTTGGAGTCTTCAAGCGAATGCATATCGATGCAAATGACGAAGAATATTGCGATGAAATATAGTAAGTGAGTAGCTTAAGCTAAGCTGATAACTCAAGTGAAAAATTCTTTAAAATCTATATTATGGATTAGATAGATCTGCTCAGCCCAAAAGAAAATGAGGAGAAAGGGGAAGGAATATACTATACTATACTATATATATAGTAATCAGGAATAGATGGGATAGAGAGTGCAGTGCGCAACAGAAAGAAAAAATCACAAGGAGTAATATTTTCGGGGATTTCTCGCCTTTCTTCGGTGAAGAGTGAAGAGAGACTACGATCGTAATAGTCTCCCTTCACTGCTCACCGACGAAGGGCAAGAGAACACCGAAAATTTTACTCCTTGCTATTTTTTTCTTTTTGTGTGTAGTGCTTTTAGTGTAGTGTTCTCTCTATCCCACCTGTTCTTGATTGCTATATAACGCAGCCGCGAGTGTTTCATTTTATATATATATAAAACCATTACTGTCACTAATATTTTATTTTTTCAAAAGCAGTATTCTATACTTGTTTCGTCTTTATATTTTATTTTCATTCTTTACAATATATTACGATTCAATAAGATCTTGCCTAAAAGTCCCTCTTCGTATCTTTATTTAAGACATCAACAGTTTTTCATATAGAAATTCTTCAAAGATTTTTATCCTTCTTTTTTTTATTTTTGAGAAATTTTTTAAAGTAATTTTTAAACTTGACTAATATTGACTAAATGTATACACACATGAGCTTATTCTAAAATCAGCCCTATGTATACATATTTATTTTTTATTTGTTATAAGGTATGACAATTTTTTAAAATAATTATTGTGATATATTTTATTACCAATAGGCCAAATAATTTTCTTACAATACAATGTCAAATCAATTTATTTGATACGACGGACGTTTCGAGGATACATAAATCCTCTATTCCACTGAATTGGAGAATAAGTACAGAAGAAATATTATTAAGCAATAATAGGTTTGATCAATGAATTTATTAGATTAATATCTTTCTCATCGTACGGTGTTTAAATTAATTTACTATTTTCGTCAAATAACAAAAATTTTACTTTTTATTGCTGACTAGCTTTCATTAACTCATCATCAGAAGTGAAAATGAATTGTATATCTACATAATCTGTAATGCTGAGGAAAAAGAAAGAAACCTCGGCACGACATGCTGTCAAGGACAAGGGAGAGGTTTGAGGGAGTGAAGGAAAGGCGAGCAGAGAGAGCTTGAGAGACGAGCAAAAAAAAAAAAAAAATCGTAGAAAAACAATTTTTGATACCTGCAAAGGTATATTTCCATAAATTAATACATAAATAACCTCAACAAGTCATGAAAATTTAAGAAAGTAACAGCGTAAAACAAGCAAATTTTAATGTCTCATTTAAGATTGACATACATCAATCATATCAAATCCTAGAAGGGTGAGATCCCTTTCAGACGGGAATTTTCGGTATCTAGTAGGTAGAATATAAATAAATATCAAATTAAAAAAAAAAAAATCTGCCATGAGAACAACTTTAAGAGCCGCGTTCCCTCGGATTAACTAAAATAAATAACAAAAAACAAATAATAAATAATTAAAATTAAGGAATTCAATGGAAAACAATGACTAAAAAATTTCATTCCATTGAAATTTTAAATTTTTTGTAACACCGCCCATTCTGTCATTGTTTGCGATCCACTTCCAGTATTTTATGTGGATTTTAATCAAAACAATAATTAAATTGATGTCGTTAGACTTTCTCAGCACTGAAAAATGTGGGCACGACAAATGAGCCTTCTCGTTTAATGGCAAAATCTTAATTAAGATAAAGTTTAAGAGAATACTTAAGATGAGTCAGTTCTAAAAAGTGTACAATTCAACAGCCTTTCAAAGTTGGTTTTTCTCTCAGAAGACGTTCATTCAAAATATATGGAAAAATGCAGCTTCATTTTTAAATTACCTTAGTTAAGTGCTCCGAAAAATAACAGGAGCGGCTTGGAGAATCATTAATAACGCTCTTGCAGAAGTGTCATGCATTCACATGAAATTTCCAAGTGACGGAGACCTGTGAGGTTTGATTTCAGTAATATCGGGCCATATTTTTAGCTTCCCCAATGTAGAATCAGTGAAGATTCATTGAATTTTCTACAAAAGATGCGACATGGTTCCCACGAAAATAGCTTGATTACCCTTCAGAAATCTGTTGATACAATGCAATGGTTCCTTAATTGTAATACAGTATAAAATAAATATATTTTGTCTTGTATGACAATCCATTGTACAGTTTTGTGTATATATATACATTATTCATAATACTCAATTATGAGTGAACTAAATTAACTGTTCGAAGAATACTCAATCTAGATTAGAAGTTATTGTGAAATGTTATGTCCAGTTTCGTTTTTATGTTAAAGCTCAGAATCTAGAGTTTTTTTTGTGATAAACGTGTTTCAGCTCTTTATAAATTTATAATTCATATTACTATTAGATCTGTTATAAACACAATGATTAATTATTTATACAGACAATATTTTTTAACAAGTATATTTTATCCATTCATTTTAATTCAGATCTATTCCAAAAAGGTAAAGGTTACATCCAAGGACACTCGCCAGTTTGAGTTGCTGGTTACCAAGAGATGGTACCTGCAAAGAAAAGCCCCGGTAGTCTACTGGAAACTGGGCACAAGGATTTGGTAG
Organism: Oncopeltus fasciatus; assembly: GCA_000696205.2. Classification (NCBI taxonomy): domain Eukaryota; kingdom Metazoa; phylum Arthropoda; class Insecta; order Hemiptera; family Lygaeidae; genus Oncopeltus; species Oncopeltus fasciatus. The sequence goes on from KZ807091.1 coordinate 557,959, forward strand.
AATTAGCAAGGGAAGACAACTCAATAAGAGTAAAGCTTAGCTCCAAATTACAGTCCTTTATGTAACGGTGGGGAGGGGCATCTTGGCTCAAATATATCCTGCCAAATCACAAATATTACTTAAGTTAAAATGGAGAGTTTTTGACCTTGGACATTATTAGAACCAGGGTTCAGTCAAATTTGAGGTTCAACCTTGAGTGAACCCCAACGAAAATTCTCTACTCTCAAATATTATTGCTAATGACTGAAAGTGTGGGATGCAGATGGTGTTCTAAGTCCTAAATATTGCATACTACACATAAATGGAGCATAATGCTGTATATGTCACTAATCATAATCTCAGATGTTTAGATTACTTGCAGATATGTAAAGTCAGCTTAGTGTACACAAACTATGAGTTTGATTTTATGTTTTGAGTTTTTTTGAATATAAATCTTAACTATTTCTTTGTTAAGTGTATATTAAATCTGTTAGTTTTTTTTTTTTTTTTTTTTTTTACAAAGCAATATAGCTTGTTTGAATGTATATTGTAGAATTTAATACCAACCGACAACAAACAAAAACTGTATTTCTCTACTCTCTAAAATTAATATTCGTAGTGTGCCTAAACTGTCCAGGTGAGATGACAATCATCTTTTTGGTTGAAGACTATTTATATTTCCCTTGAAAGTTTCTCTGAAAATTATTGTCAAGGTTTCCATATTTATATCAAATCTTAGGTAAAATTTTGTTATATAATAAAAACTTTATTATTCATTACTTTCTACATGTTTTTTTGTATCTAGTAAAGTGCTGGTTAATATTCAAAGTATATATTAATTTAAAAAGAAAGAAAAGAAAAAGTAACAAACTAAAAACTAAANTAAAAACAAAGATAAATTGAAGCTAATTTATTGTCACAAATAATTACAGCTAACAATCGAACCTACTGCCCTAACTGAATAATAAATAAATAAATAAAAAAGAAAAAAGAAGAAAGAACGTAGCGTAGAACTTCCATTGAAAGGACTGTATTCTTTGGATGTTGGAGGGTTAAGCAGTTCCCCACAGTTCGACTCCATGAGGTCTATGTAACATTCAGTTAACATTTAGAGCAGAAATTACACCACTCTAAAATCGTTAGCTCTACACTTTTAAAGTCTCGTTATGTAAGCAGAATTCACTCGTTTCATTAGAAATGGACATAGATAAAAGCTCAAATTTTGCAGTTATACTAATAATAACGAAGATTTTCGATTTGGACTTTCTCTAAACTCCCTCACTCTAATTCTACCGCTTTTACCAAGAATAAATTCATTTAAGACTTTTTAATAAAAATTCTAAATACCAAAATTTCGGTTAACTTATTAACAAAAAAAAAAAAAAAAAGAGGCGTCAGCTAAACTGAATCCTTAAACAATTTTCTTAATCTGTTTTTTAATTATGCTTTTGTGAAATTTTATGAAACATAATTGTCTAATAATTACAATTATAAATTATTAAATTAAATAGATTTTCTCCTTTCTCTAACAAACATTTTTTTCAATTTGTTCCCCCTAAAGAAAACTCCTTTTCTCCTCTCAGCTTTTAACAACATATTCAATGCTTAGAAAAAAAAAAAAAAAAAAAAAAAAGCTTAACGGTTTATTTCTAATTCTTAAAATTGCAGCTAAAATAGTATAAATACACACACATCTCGACACACAGCCCTTTATATATTTGCCTATATACTCAGTGTATAAAACCATATATTTGCTTTTTCTGAGTAGGATCGGTCAAATTGAAGAAACTTTTCATTAATTGCGTTTTGGTACCAATGTTTATGGCTTAATTTCGAATCGGAAATCTGCTTAAAGAAACCTGCTTTTGAATTCTCTAATTCAGGATTTGGCATGTTTTCTTTCCTGTTCTCTTAAAGGAAGACGGATATTAAGTCTAATCAGATGCAGAAAAGCCGCTTATGAGCGTGCAGGGAAGGCAGTTCCCTTCCCACGCTGGATACATGCATCCAATGATGTCATCGATGCACCGAGGATGGAAACCCGAAGAGAAAGAGGGCGGAGAGAGTGGCCGGGAGAGAGCTAGCTGACTGACTAAAGACGAGGTGAAACCTGCTGCCCGATGGGCTACAATTATTCATAGCACTCAACGCCTACGCGTATTTTCGAATTCATTGCAGATCTGACATTTCCACAGATCTGAAGGGTGCATGGGTATACACCTCCCCTCCACTGAGATGGTATACATTCCCGCTAAAGGCATAGAGGCCCAGGGGGGAACGCTCGTCATGGGTGTGTTTATTCGCGACCCATAACTCACTTGAATAGTCTGATGGTCAGCATACCGATTTAATTGATTCCTTTTTCAAAAGAGAATGGCACCCAATTAATGCTGGACGTTTCCAGGAGCAGACTACATGAGAAGCATCTGGATCATTACCAGCAGGCACATAAATAATATAGAAAATATTGCTAATAGGAAATGTTCGAATGGAAGACTTCCACGGTTTGAGTCGATATTCACATTTTCTTTTTTAAAGCTTTCGCTCATCATGCTCTCAGCTTCTTGAGGGTTACAATAGAAGTAACTCCTATTATCTTCTATTGTAACCCTGAAGAAGCTCAGAGCATGATGGGGGAAAGCTTGGTTGTTAAAGGAACACGGAGCAAACGGGAAGAATAAAATATGAATACTGGGACATTTGGCTCAGCAGTTCAGTACCATAACCACTGAACCACGATGCCCCGAATTATTATTTATTTGCTGATAAATAAATAAACTGTCTCATTCTAGTTAGGTGCTACTGACTTCTTTCGAATATCATTGAAATTACTCTAGACTGGGTCGTGACTCTTTTCATACAAGTAAAAATAGAGTAACAGCCTAAACCCTGAAAAGTAAAATAATATTAATAAAGAATAGACAGGAATATGTTTAAGGAAGTTATCGTTTGTGTCGAAAAATAAAATAAGGATGAGGAAGTCAGATCTTATTTTATCCCAATGTGGTAACCCATGGTTCGGCTTAATTAACATAAATACAATTATTCACTGATAAATAAAATGAGAGCAAATAGATAATAATAATATGAGGTGGTTAACCAAATTCTCGTGTACAGCCGGAAAAGTTACTAACAGATGAGAAACTCAATTTAGACTGTTGGAGTCAAAGATTAGAAGAGAAAAATAAATAAATAAAAGCTTTTTATTTTTTACTTCGAATCCAGATTAAAACCACTTTATCATCCAAAGAAATCTATGTTATTATTATTATGATCATTCCAGGACGATTCATTTTATTTATTATATCAGATACAATCATTTAGTAATTTTTCAATAAACAACTTAGAGAGCAATGTGTGTTTTAAATTATTCACTGAAAAATAGATGAATTACCCTTAAAATTATAATACAAATCATCAAAACCATAAGGTTTATTCAAAAATAAATTACATAGTTTTAACAAAGAAACTTAAGTTTTTATAAACATATATATTTATTCATTTATTACAGCAATCACAAAATAATAACAGCCATAACACTTAAATTTCACATATAAAACAAAGGGTAATAAGAAATATTAATAAACAGAAAAAACTAACAATGCAAATAGCCTAGTTGTAATCATATACATATGGTATATGTATATACAAATGAATTAAGCCTTAGATTTCTAAGGTTTATTTGAATGAACTCTGAGTACGCCTGAACACTGTGACAGGCTAATGTGTGACAGGTTAGTTATACCTATGTAAGTTATACTTAAACCTGTGGATAGTTAGTTATACCTATGTTAGTTATATTAATGGTTAGTTAAACCTATGGTTAGTTAGTTATACCTATGGATAGTTAGTTATAGTTACACCAATGTAAGTTATACCTATGTTAGTTAGTTATTTAGTTATAGTTAGTTAGTTAGTTATAGTTAGTCATTTATAGTTATACCTATGGTTAATTAACCAACGATTAATTAACTTAAATTAAGTTATACTTATGTTAGTTATAGTTATTTACTCGGTAGCAACTAAGAACTGTAGCTCTGTTATTAGAGTGGTTCGTTCCATCTGTCGGAAGTCTGAAGGTAAGATATGTCCTGACTCTATGTGCTGGAACATCACATGGCCGAGCAGTTCTGGAGAATATACATTCCCAGCAACAACTGCTTCCAGAAATTGCATTATTAAAAAAAAATTGTATATATACATGTATTCTTAGATGATTTTAGTTGGGGTTCGGTCAAGGTAGATCCAAAAAACACAAATTTAAAAAATGTATTTTTTAATAAAGGATTATCTGCCAACGTTTCGGCTTACATTGTAAGCCATCTTCAGGGCTATCATGAAGATGAGAGAGGACGTCCTGTCCCTAAGTTCATATTTCCATGACTGA
>KZ807091.1:565271-579062 GCA_000696205.2 Oncopeltus fasciatus
CTCTCTCTCTCTCTCTCTCTCTCTCTCTCTCTCTCTCTCTCTCTCTCTCTCTGATATATATATATATATATGAGAGAGAAAGAGAGAGAGAGAGAGAGAGAGAGCTCTTCACTAAAACACTTTTAAACTATTATATTAGAGATATTAAACAATAAATCAAGTTTTTCTAAATGTATTGTGGGAAAGATAACTTGTACTTTATTTAACCTAATATGTCTCTCCCAGCTTTGCGTTGATAGATAGATTAGTTGTAAAAGTGCAATGAAGTAAACTCTTTAAATCTTACTTAATTTTTTTTTTCTTCTTTTTTAATAATATTTATGGAAAGATAATCTATTTCGGTTTGCATCTTTTTTTATTTGTATTTAATTTTTTCTTTATAAATATTTAATTTGGTTGTGGTATTTTATCCCACGTAAATTTCAAACAATTATTGACAGATAGTTTAAAAACTATCTGTCCCAAACGTCCTGGCTGGGACAGATAGTTTTTTATATTCTATTCCCTCTCATTAATTGTTCATAAATATTATAGAACTATATTATCAGTCTAGTTTACGTAATAATAAGTCTATTGACCTATTAAGTCTATCAAACATATATATATATATAATTACATAGTTTTAACAAAGAAACTTAAGTTTTTATAAACATATATATTTATTCATTTATTACAGCAATCACAAAATAATAACAGCCATAACACTTAAATTTCACATATAAAACAAAGGGTAATAAGAAATATTAATAAACAGAAAAAACTAACAATGCAAATAGCCTAGTTGTAATCATATACATATGGTATATGTATATACAAATGAATTAAGCCTTAGATTTCTAAGGTTTATTTGAATGAACTCTGAGTACGCCTGAACACTGTGACAGGCTAATGTGTGACAGGTTAGTTATACCTATGTAAGTTATACTTAAACCTGTGGATAGTTAGTTATACCTATGTTAGTTATATTAATGGTTAGTTAAACCTATGGTTAGTTAGTTATACCTATGGATAGTTAGTTATAGTTACACCAATGTAAGTTATACCTATGTTAGTTAGTTATTTAGTTATAGTTAGTTAGTTAGTTATAGTTAGTCATTTATAGTTATACCTATGGTTAATTAACCAACGATTAATTAACTTAAATTNTATTATAAATAAAAATGAAATAAAAAAACTATTTTTGCCCAAAAGTTATTCGTAACTAATGAATTATCGGAGAGCAGTATACTCTTTTATCTAATTTGGTCTTTAATTTTTTTTTTTTAAATACATCGAATTTGATCATCGCAAGCTCTAAACACAACTTAACTTTCTCCGTAAATATCTTTAAAACAGTCATTAAATCCTAGCAGTGTTTTCCATTTTTTTTTTTTATTTATATAAGCTCAAGATTTGGTTAGCATTGTGGGCATTATATGATTTTAAGGAATCATAAAAATTGTAAGTTAGTAAGAAAAAAATTGCAATTTTTAATTTCCCTGTTGATTAAATGATAGTAGCTGGCTGTGATATGAGAGAAAAAGATTGATACCATTGAAAAAAGTATGTGGAATTCGTCATATTTGTCATAATATTAACAGGAAATTTTATAATACGACTATTAAAAAAAAAACAGTTTTTAAAAAACTTGTTTAAAAAAAACAAGCAAAAAAGAGTTTCTCCTTTTTGATAAATTGGCTGGAGAAGCTCAGTTTAGTACATGTGAAAAAATTCAATGGAATGAAACGGGTCTTAAATTAAGAGGCACTTAAAAAAATAAGTATTAAAGTAGTGGGAAGAGCACTTAGGATGAAATGCGATCCCGAGACCTGCAATTTCCTTGACTACAACTGTGAGAAAGTAGAAATCGAGCGAGGTAAGGAATCCTTTTAGCAAATCGACCAGCGCTCCATACTCTGCCTTCAGTTAGATGAGTCTAGACGTTTTAATTAATTAATGAATGCCATGGGAAAATGCGCTATGCAGTCTGGAGGCCCTGGGTGTCTGATTATGCAAAGTATCCCTCTTGTCTGCAATAGGAGCGAGCGGCATGTGCCCTCCTCACAGGATCAGAGGGGAGCAGGACGTACGGTCTTGCGCTAAATCCCACCTACAGACCTTGCTTTCCCTACAGACTAGAGCAAACCTTTACGGGAAGAAGGATGTCACCTGCTTCCTTTCGTCAGAGAAGGGAAAGAGGGATACTTAGAAATCTCTATTAGAATCTTCTAGGCCTCCCTCGAACCATAGAAGCTATAAAAGCAACCACCAACAAACCCTCGAGTCAGTAATAAGTTAGTCTCAGCCAGTGTCATTTAAGATTGCGTGCTCCAGTGTTTTAGGCTGGTCGTATCCTCTGCAGTGCCGGTAACAGTGAATTGATAAGTAAATAGCAGGCATCTTTGTATTTAAGCTCATTTAATTCATTTGTATATATTTTTATTAGCTGTAAGTAATTTATATTTTCTATTTCTATTTATTTCTTAGTTAGTAAGGGCAGAGTATGTACATATACATAGGTTTTGTAATATTTGTTATAATTGATTAACTTACATTTATATCTGTTCTTAAATTAAGATGAAAATCATATTTCTTTTATAAATATCAAGTTAATACAAACTGCTCAACCATTTGATTAATTCTGAACAACCAGTGCCTAAAAAATAACTTATCTGAAACACATAATGCTTGATATCCACTTAAATATGAATATAAGGAGGGAAAAAATGATCTCAAAGTACTTTGAATAAATTATTTTGAGCAATAAGAATAGAACTTGATTCAACTAATGTACTAAAGTAATAATTTACTATACAAGAACATGCACATTGAATACAATATTTGTATAGTATGTACAGATTGAACTCCCTTATGTCAGAGTTACTAACATGAGCGAAAAAAAAATGAACTTGATTTTCTTTGAAAAACCCATTGTACGCTCATGCCTTCAGAATTGTGTTCAATATATATACAGATCTTTTAAAATTTCCAGCTTTCTAACATGATGCATTTGGATCAAATCAAGTGTTAATGAACATATTTCATGAACGTATTTTCCATTTAATAGAATTTGAATAAGTCTGTGTTTCAAAAATAAATGTTAACACAAAAGTAAAAAAAAGTAACAAAAAGTCTTATTATTAATTATTATGTAATTTCTTGTCGAATTAAAAAATAATAATAATAAAAAATTTATAAATGAGCCATAAAGAAGAAAAAATCGTTTTTTTCCAGGAAATAATTACATTTAACTGATGTACATCCGTCTCTAATGTAATCTAGCTTATTATTTTCTCTCCAAGAGATTTAAAATGTATGTATCTATTCTCATATGAAGAAATTCATTAGCGTGCATAATAAAATTAAAATAAATAGGATTTAAAAGCCCTGAATACTGAAGCAGCCAGAGCTAAGAAAACTTATTATGTCTGTTCAAAAGGAGAGTTTGTTGACCGTAGATATTATTCTAAGATGATTTTAGTTGGGGTTCGGTCGAGGTAGATCCAAAAAAAACACAAATTAAAAAAATGTATTTTTTTAATGAAGGATTATCTGCCAACACACATTACATTGTAAGCCATCTTCAGGGCTGTAGAAATACAATGTCATGAGAATACAGTAATATTTGAAATTAGTATAATAGAGAATTATAATATAATGTGATATCAAGAGTATGAATGTAGAAAGCTATGTAAGACAATTAAAAGTTTATGAAAAACAATTTGAAAAAGAACCAATTTGAAAAAAACATGCAAACAAACAGCTTATTGACAAGAAAAGAAAATTGAAATATCATTAAAGCAGTAATTTGCCACACCTACCTATCATGAAGATGAGAGAGGACTTCCTGTTCCTAAGTTATGTCTGTTGCTTTCTTTTACATAAATTGCTTATTTGGTCCTACATTCTGCAAAATAAAGGAAATCACTAAGGTAGGCTCGATGCAAGGAAATGGTGATGAATGGGAATATGTCTAGTTTTATAATAATATAGTTTGGTGAAAATAACTTAGAACATTTATAGAGAGTAACATTTATCACCTATTGTTCAATACATATTCTTCACAACTGTGATATATAAAGAAGATATTCTTGATTTTTCAATTCGGCCTCCTTCTAAACAACCCCTTCAATCGTGCTCAATTATAACCATTAATAAAATTCTACTAGGGTATGTGACAATAAAGCATTATTATTCCCATATATAGACTAGGCTTGCTCATTTTAAATTTATTTATATGTGTGTGTAAAACTTCTGATTAATTGACTTAATTTTAATATATGTATTTGTATTTAGAGCCAATATGGTTAAAGAAACCATACTTTTTGAACACATATTTTTTTTTTTTTTCTCCAACAGGTTTCAACCGAAGGCTCTTTTCATGGAGCCTCTTAATTTACCGCTTCGCTCACTTCTCTCTATGATATTTTCAAATTGAGATGTATAAGAGGTACAAAAGTCCTCCAAGCAGGAGCTGCCTAAACTAAATAGAATAGCAAGGAATAGAATAAAAAAATCTTACCGCCTCAGTAGTAACTCGAACCCGGATCTCCTGCTTGCCGGGCTGTCATGCTACCATTTGCACCACCGAGGCTAGCCAGATGATTTATTATATTCCCCGCACTCTACTAAGAGTCTAAACCCCCGAGTAAGACGAATATATCGTGTTAAGCTCGAAGCAGCTTACATTGTCAACTATTTGTTAGACTTTATTTGATTTTATTTTTTTTTTTTTATTTCTTAAATTAATGTGTCGGGCCGTGACACGAACCCGAATCTCCTGCTTTCCGGGCCTATCAGCAGGAAATACGGGTTCGATTCCCGGTTGAGGTGGTAAGATTTTTTTATTCTATTCCCTTGCAATTATTGTATAGAGTTAATGTGGGATTAAATAACACAACTAATACAGTATTTAAATAAACAGATTTTCCATTTTTCAGTAATGTTATGCATAAATGTGAGTAAAAAACAATGAGCGTAGAAGGAAAGCACATTAAATATGGTAGAGAAGATAGTGTGAGGAAAGTAGTAGTTATAATAAATACAGTCTTTAATGTCTTAGAAAATTATTCTTCACATCTTACATGTCCTACAAACTTAACTCTTAACTAATATAAAAATGACGAAATGAATATTGTAAATTTTGGTCTTCCTCTATACCTCCTCCCTCCACCTCGTCTCATTTGAAGCAAAAATCAATTATTTCAACAGCTTGAAATGAAAATCCTTTCATTAATTTTCCCCCCTCTAAACCCCCACCCATTACCGTTAACATTTTCTTCATATCAAGCACAATAGACCAGACTCATAGCTTCTGCAATTTAAGATCGGTGAAGATATGTTGAAATGTTTCTAAATTCTACGGGAAATCTGCCGATATATGTACGAGTAATTAATTCGAGAGATTTAAGTTGTTCTCAGCAGTTCGGCTCACCGGAAGGCAATTTCCGCCTTTTCTTATTTCCTGCTCTTATTTTCAATTCAAGTCTCCGTTAAGTCTATTTAATGTAATTGAATAACTTGAAATTTCTTGATATTATAGCCCAGGTGTATTTTTGCTTTACTTAACCTCATTTTCATAATCAATGTTTTAGCACATAAAATTTTCCTTATTTTATATATTTTAAGAATATTCCTTTGCCACATTTAAATTCCGTTCGTTATCTTGGGTTTCATCTTGACTCACGACTTACATGGGCGAACACACTAAAATTAAAAGACAAGAACTGTATATGGACATTATAAGACTGAATCGACGATATGGACTTCTATACAGACTTATGAATAAGAACACCAATCTTACAATAGAAAACAAACTGATGCTCTTCAAGACATCACTACGACCAATGGACATATGGTGTAAAAATCTGGGGTGCCGCCAAGTCTTCCAATATCCAACGAATTCAGTCCTTTCAATCCAAAACCCAGCAAAATGTGGTAATGCTCCCTTTAACATATCCAATTCCTCTCTTCAACACGATTTTAATATTCCTTTTGTTAAGGATCTAATTTCTTCCCGCTTTAACCCTTTCCACAGTTACTGGAACTGCCATGGAACACACACACTATATATATATATACATAGAATAAGAGAAAAGAAATTATTATGATATAAATAAAAAATTGTAATAATGAAGACTGACTATCTATCATATTTATAAAAAAACAGATATATTTTTTTTTCTATAAATAAAACTCCAAGCATCTTACAATTTCTTTATTTCAGTTGGGCGCTTTTAATATCAATCATATCATCTTCAGAGCTAAGGAAACTCTGTTGTAACAGAGTGACTCCCACGCTCTCCCTCTTCAACCCTTACTTCGAGATTCCTGAGCTTTGAGAATGAGTGCATAGTTCTTGAGAGCGTACAGCTACTATAAGAAGAAAAAGAGAATTGTGTAAAGCTTGCTATGTTAAATTTGAGAAATTTTATTCTTTGTCATGTCGCCCCAGTTCAATACAAAAAAAAAAAATAAAGAAGTAATAATGCCGTTGTCTGTATTAGTATAATATGAATGGATGAAAATAAATAAATCCCAGAAGATATAATTCATCTGACCAAACAAAGAACCTGCGGGTTCATTAGTGCCTATTGTTTGTCTTCTGGTTCTTTGTCTTTATTTGTAATAATGAGGTTGTTTTTTTTAAATATTTTTTGGTGTTCATTAAATATCTTTTTATGCACCTTCGTTCTTTCAATTAAAATTTCCAGTCGTGTATTGTAATATTGTATTAAGCACTAGAACAATTCAACATTAGTTCTGTACGCATGAGACAATAAGGTTCAATATTATATATATATATATNTTTACTTGATACTCATATTTTGATAAATAAATATTCAAATATTTTCAGTATAATTGTAATTTTTTAAACAATTAATGAGAGGGAATAGAATAAAAAATCTATCTGTCCCAGCCAGGACACGAACCTGGATCTCCTGCTATCCGGGCCGTTGCATTTACCAGTTATGCTACCAGGACGCGCTAGTTATCTCATTCAATTCCCCTCTACACTAACAAGAGTGGCGCTGATAACCATAGTCGTTGAGCGCCTCTAAACCACAAACAACAACAACAACTAACAAGAGCTTAACCCACGAGAAAGGCGAGAACTTCGTCTTGTACTCAAAGGAGCTAACATTGTCAAGCTATTTGTCGACTCTCGTCATTTACTTTATTTAATTTTTCCTTTATAAATATTTTATTTGGTTGTGGTATTTTATCCGACATAAATTTTAAACAATTAATGAGAGGGAATAGAATAAAAATTCTATCTGTCCCAGCCAGGAATCGAACCTGGATCTCCTGCTAATGATGCACCGGCCCGGATAGCAGGAGATCCAGGTTCGAGCCCTGACTGGGACAGATAGATTTTTTATTCTATTCCCTCTCATTGGTTGTTTAATATCTAACAAAGTGTTAGCAAGACAACTGTTATAATTTTTTCCTCTTTATTTATTCCTTTTTTAAGAAAGTCTGTTACGCAGTATCTGCGTGTTCTTAGCTGATTTCCATGTTTCACTAAAGATGTCATATGTCATTTTATCTTATACCACTCCTCAGTGGCCGGAATGCCAAAATGGGGCATTAAATATTTAATAAATATTTAGATATAATATTTAATTTGTGTTTTAATAGCGTTAAAACTTACTAGTAAAATAATTAACATTACTGTAATATGTTTAATGATGTAGAACGAATTTTACCCAGGTCCCAATATATTAAAAATATAGCCAAACAAATTAAATATTTTAAAACATGCGATTTGTCCCATTCAAAATATATAATGAATGATATATGTGATGGAATATATCAATGTATCCATATACTAAAAATGTGATAACGCCAGTCAATCTCATATATTTTAAATTATTACTTTTATATAATGTGTGACTTAGCCATTAAATATTTCTCAATTTTAAGCAAGACAAATAAGTATGTTATAATTTATGAAATTTGATTATTATATAAAATTGAAGGTAAAACATTAAATACGATCTTTTGTAGATCAGATATAGGTCAGAACGCATGTTCCCAAAAGTGCACTACCAAATTTTCCAATCATTGATATTGGATATTTTTAGTGAGTGACACTTAGCAAGAAATAATTACTCAGTAATATGGTTTAACCAATCCACGATTCGTTTAGAGCACGTTCAACTAACCTCCATTTAGCTGAGGACCATGTGTGCCGTACAGCTCAGAGGACCGTTACTCGCCAACCCATTGTTCCTCTGGTAGCCAAATATCGGCCATTGCGATTTGCGAAGTCGTGTACCGCTCTTGGTATAGCAAAGCTTTGGGGTATCACACTCTTCGGGTAATGCTCTAATACGAACGGCCCGAAACGCCGAGTAAATTCAGGCACGGTAAAGCCAGCCTGTCTATATGCTCGCTATACGCTGGTACCATAGAGCTTGATAAGTTTTCTTCAAAAAGAAAAAAACGGTTTTTGAAATATGAAGTCAGAAGAATAATCCTCCAATTTCCTCGCCTTGTAAATAATAAAATTTTTTTTTACTGTAATCATTCTCAGAACTGACATACTTTATATTATTGCAGAATTCAATCTTAACTAGTATAAAATTAAATAAGGAGTGGTATGTGAGAACCCGAATACTTTCGAACACTGTAAAAAAAACAAAAAACTTTTAGGTCAATAATTAAAAAACTTCTAAAAATGAATTTTTTTTTTCAAATTTATTGAATCATCATATTTATTAATTACAGTCTATTAAGAATAACATTTTGTTCGTTGATTTTATTGTAAAAAAAAAAAAAAAAAAAAAAATTAGAAGTTACACAAGAGGAGAGAAAGTTTCCAGTGACAACTCTCTCAAATAAGAAAAATACTGTTAAAAAATACAGTCGTTATTTTATCACAATTTGAGCTCAGAAAAACTGTAGTTTTGCCTCTAAATAACTTATTGATGACATACAATCATACATGACACACAATAATACATCTCTTCAGTGTGGAATAAATAAGTCTTGGATCTTGCCACAACAATAACTCGTAAAATTGATTTGTGGACATTCCATAGACCAGCAATAATTAATCTTCTTTTTTTTTTGTTTTTTTTTTTCTTGTTTTTTTTTTAGAGAGTAGTAAAAATGGAAAGTAGTCATTTAAATGGAAATATTTTGCCCAAGAGATGTTAGCCCCCATAAAAACGACCTATAAGAAAGCTTGTCACAATGGTGTTGTGTGAACTTATGAATATTTGAAGTTGAACTTACCATTCCATGTGATCTCCGACATTTACAGAAAATATATTTCAACAATAATAACCTCTTTTGAGTTTCATTGCACTAAAATAAATATTACGGGTGCTGCATTAAAAAAACTTTTTTTTCGTAATGAAATGAAAAATAATCTTTATTCTGGGACTTTAGTACCCTTGAGTAACAAGAGGTCACATCTGACAGTATAGCTGATTCTGGCATAAATACAATAATCAAAATTAAAAGTACAAATGGACAACAAACTCATAATATAAAATATTTTCAGCATAAAATGACATTATTTACAAGTTCTTTTACAGGTAAGGAAGTATCATAAAGGAGTACTTTATCAGTCTTTATCATAAGGAGTAATTTAAAAAAAAAAAAATCTATATACATAGGTTAATAAAAGAGGTGTGCGAAAATAAAATGAATGCTACATTAAAAAAAAGTATTTAAAACTAATACAATTATAATTGTTCATGATAAAATAAAAATAAAAAAAGACAAAGTTTAACAGGTCCTGATACCTATTTGAACAGAGAGAACACGCTGAAATAGGTGGGATATGAAGGAAGCGAGTGAGATGGAGCGACAAATATATTTAGAGGGATGTGTAAGGGGGTGATAAAGATCTGAATTTCGAGAACGGGTGGGACGCGAAAGTACTGAGGATTTGAAAGTTAAAAGATCATAGAGGTAGGGAGAGGGAAGGGAAAATATGACTTGATAGAGGAGAGAACCAAAAAAATATTGATTTTGGGAATAATGGGATGGGTATAACCATTCTGACTCGGAGTACAGCTCTTTTTGTACTCATATATGATGTTTTGGGTAATCATGCTGGTACGATTTTGCACAATATTAAACTCAGCCTTTCGTTTTAAATTTAAAAGTGATTTGCCAAATTTTATTATAAAAAACAACTTCTTTTGGCTTCTAGACCGTTAAAAGTTGGGGTTCAGGTAAACCTCATTCTTCATAGTTGTGTTACTATAATCTATTCTAGATGTTATACTCGCTACAGCGAAAAACCATTTTTTACTCAAGTAAGTACATACTTGACGTTTCATTGAGTCCCCCACTCCCACTTATCCTGTATTTTGTGTTTGCTTTTACATCTGATTAAAATAGTCCTATATAGATAGACTAAAGAGTATAATGGGTATTACATCCTCCAATAAATGCAGGGATTTTCTTTTTTATACTCATGATAAATAGGAATTCCTTCGGACTTTCTTATATAAAATTTTTCAGTAATAAAACTCCATAATATAGAAAAGAGAGTTTCAATTTTTCTCGTCGAAATGTATCCTAAAATAAAGGTACGATTCTCTGGAGCAACCACTTAAGGTAGGTCTACTGAAAATTTCATTCGTCCATTTCCATTTTCAGCTGGAGTGAACCCAATTCTCATTTACTTTGTCGTTCCATTACTAATTTATTCATTGAAGTAGGCCTATTAAAAAAAAATGTTTCTAATTTAATAAGGCGTTGAAATAAGTTGTTTCCAGTCCGAGTCTAATTGAAGAAAGGGCCATTTCTAGCTCCCCTTCCTCTACGGAAAGCAATTAGTTCGCACTTTCCGCACCACCGTTCGGCTATGGGGGGTAGTCCGTCACACCGCAGCTGTGAAGTTGCAGATGGGGGAGGATTGGCCGGGACAGCCCCGCCGGACCTCTCTAGTGGCGATAGGGTGCCTGTCAAGGGGCTGCCTTGTTTTAGCGCATGCCTGGAAGGGGAGCAAGGGACCTTTTCAAGTTCAAGTTCGCCGGCAGATGGCGAGAATCCATCGCCCTCTTCGCCATGTTGATTGATCTTCAAGGGAGCCCATTGTGAGCCATGAGTTGTCCCGTAGTGATTTCACATCGATTTATATAAACTAAAATTGGTTATGAGCAACCGGAGACTTTCAGATACATGTTTCCTAAATAACCCCTTATGCCTGAAGAACATTACTGTTACCAGAAGGAAACACAATTACAGAAAATATCTCTAATAGGAATTTCTTTTTTTATTTCAGTTCATATTTTTAGCTCTCCACTGTAGGGTCGGTGAAGATAACTGACATTTTTTTAAACCTTCGTCATGGTTTCATATTGACAAGGTTACAGCGGGAAATCTATATTTAAAAAAAAACAGCGAAGATGCTGGGAATTAATTTTCTCGTGACCGTTAGCTTCGAAAGTAACAGATGGTCATAGACTACAGATTTACCTTCCTTTTGCGCTTAATGATCAGAAATGCCTCTAGCTATTCCTTAAACGCAGCTACAGTGAATATACTTAAGATAAAATATATAAGGTTAACGAAGGATTTGCCTTAACCTTTGAAGTAACAATAGTAATGTCACTTGAGCTAAGATATGGAATGGTACTACCTTCATGTTGAACGTAATCTACCTTTTGATTTTCATTAAATTGTTAAATATAAGAATAACTTTAGATGTAAATTAATTAATGCTCATAGTAACAACTTTAAATAATTTAGATTTAGTCTTCAAATATCTTGTCTTTGAATTTTTTTTTCAAATTAATTTATGCGTTTTCTCGGTTAATTTTTTAATAAATCTGATGAATTCGTTGTTACTGGAGATTCTTCAGATATTTTTATTACCAATTCATTATTTTTTGCAAAGACAATACCATTGTTTATTTATTATGTTTAACTTGCTACAAATTCCTTATGTAAAGTATTTATTTTGATTTATTATCCCTTAAGAAGTAAATACAACATAAATTCAGATAGGAATTCTCAGACTTGTAGCACGATAAATGATCATAGGAGCAGTGGTGGTCATTCTACCTTATAATGAATTAATATTAAAATTATTAAAAAACCTGTAAATTAAAGCGACATTGAATGTGTCAAGCTTGGAACAAGTTTTATATATTAAAAAAAAGTTTTATAATAAAACATGCGATTTTATATATTAATATAAAAAAAATATATTAAATTTGGAAGGCTAATACTCTTAAGAATATTTATTTTATTTTAGCTCTTCCATGAGACCTGATCTAAGATACGACCAGAGGCGCTCTGATAACCGAGGGGATCCGTTCAGGTATCGCAATCCTCGCCTTGCGGGTTCAAATCCCACCTTGGGCAAGGTTTTATTGATTTGATTTATTTATTATTGACAAGTTATATTGAAAGAAAATCTTTCCTGCTGTTTAGAATAGGATGGCAACCTATAGATAGACCCTACCTCCATGACCCTGAGTTCTTGAATGGGAGCTTTAAAAAAATGTATCCTATAATATATTTATTTTTTATCCAATGGAGTGTGGCTTGGTTAATTTATATAATAGTTTAAATTATAGTAGCAAAATCCAAACTCTCTGCTGCTCACAGCACTAAAAATAAATAAAACAATAAAATACAACTTACTATTACAATATTAATGAAAACTGACTAATTATATAATATTAATTATTTGCAAAAATTTTGAAAATAATATTTAAATTCTTTTTAATGATTGCTATAAACACAGGATAGTTGTGAAGGTAAGAAATACAATTTGAAGTTTCATGAGGTCTGCTAGATCTAATAGAAAGACATAACTACATTTACCTAAAAATAAGGTAATTGACTAATCACCTGCACAAAACACTAAAATCGCGACTGGGGATCACTTAAAACTAACCTACCGAGCAGTATACTTGTTTCGCTAGTATGAGATGCTAAACAACTTGAAATATCCTTCAACAAAAATCTTGAATCAGTTATTTATTCTATGACAAATTGCCATAAAATCAGGGTAGTTGAACACCTTTCGGGAGGACTGCCGACCAGGACCTCCAAACGTGCTCTCCAGGTGCCGTAATGGTCGATCTCCAGCGGGAGGGTGTGTGGCATCTGTCTGAAAACAAAAGTAGAATGAAGGCGCAGATGGAGGGGGGAGAATTCACAATGCCGAAATCCTGAGCCCCGGAGGAGAGAGAGGGGGCACTTACCCTTCCTACGGGGGAAGGATCAATAATCATACAGAGAATACATTATCATTAATAACATCTGCCGCTGGTGGGAGTCAAACAGGGGAGACCGGTGACAGAAACTACCTGACCAGACACACGGCAAAGGGTACGCATCGAGCGCCCACCTTTGGGGCACAAAATACGTTAGGATCAGATAAAGCATGACGAAAAACATATCCGTCAGACAGCAGACTCAAATGGTAGGAGCACTGATATTTCCAATCCAAGGTGGGACTTAGAGGCCAGAGCTAGCACATTTCCACAGGTATTTTGTGTAAGGAATGTATAAATCACTTGACAGTTCTATTCGTTTGCTTCAAAATATTCGGCCTCTAAGTAGGAAAAACGTAGTCAGTTCAAAACTTGCTTTGATCAAACCTATTAACAAAGATAAAATATTCTGATTCACAGAATCAATATCCAATAAAAGGGAGAAGATAAATATTAAATATTATTATAAAATATTATACTCCTTATGGAAGAAAATGACAAACAGTTAATTTTGAAACGAAATTTAGTTCAATAGAGCCACAATAAGTCCTAAAAGAGTACTCTCTCTCTCTCTCTCTCTCTCTCTCTCTCTCTCTCTCTCTCTCTCTCTCTCTCT
>KZ807091.1:589252-614792 GCA_000696205.2 Oncopeltus fasciatus
ATATATATATATATATATATATATATATATATATATATATATATATATATATATATATATATATATATATATATATATATATATATATATATATATATATATATATATATATATATATATATATATATATATATATATATATATATATATATATATATATATATATATATATATATATATATATATATATATATATATATATATATATATATATATATATATATATATATATATATATATATATATATATATATATATATATATATATATATATATATATATATATATATATATATATATATATATATATATATATATATATATATATATATATATATATATATATATATATATATATATATATATATATATATATATATATATATATATATATATATATATATATATATATATATATATATATATATATATATATATATATATATATATATATATATTTGTATACACTATATTGTATACAATATATATACATTTGTATGTATACAACTACGAAGGCGTTTACAAAGTTTACAGATTTGTCAAGATTGTCCACTTAAATCTATTCTTGGGCCACCGGATTAGCCGAAGGAACTATTCTGGTCTCCGAGCCAGGCACTGCTGGTTCGGAAAGATATTTATTGAGAAATGAAAGGACTTACCCGTTGCCATATTTGTTTAGGATATGGTGGCTACCGGCAGTAAAGCTCCAACCGTAAGACAATGCACGATTGAAGAATATTCTTCCCCAGTAAGGGATGAAGAGAGACAGTGTATTTCGGCATATACACTGTATATATACTTATATTTATTTATTTATATGAGGAAGGATTTAAAGAAATAAAACTAATTTGTAAACAAAAAGTTCCTTTAAGGATGAAAGAGATATAGTCTTTCCTTTTTTTTTTTCTTTTTTTTTTTTCGGTTTCAATATACCATCTTCAGGCCCTATGAACAGAATTAAATTACAGACAAATTCTGTTCCTAGTGCCTGAAAATAGTGAATTGACACCGAAACCGGTCGCTAATTAAAAAAAAAATATTTGAAACAGGAAAGACTATGTCTCTTTCATCCCAAAAGTGTTCAATATTCCTGTAACCTCCAGAATAAAAAAAAAGGTTCCATTTTTGCCAAAATTTTGTTCTAAATTTGTTTCGGCTAAATCTTAACCTAGTTGTCTTGATTTTGTTACTCTAAAATAATAGACCCTCACCAGTATCAGTCCTATTGCCCTGAAGAAGGCTAGGAATGTAGGTCGAAACTTTAGTAATAATAAACATTTTTTTTGTATAAAAATTAGTTTATTTCTTTTAATCCCAAGACCAAATTTCCGACCAAGCCTTCTACGTACAGTTCAACAGTCCACAAACTGTCTTCAAATATATATATATGCATGCTATGTGTCCTCTCATTCGCGCATACATTTCAAAAATACGCCTATTATAATTAATAAACTAATTAATTATTTGTGTAAAATTAATTGGTTACTTCACAGTTGACAGATTATAGATTGAAAAATTATCACATTAAGCCATTTCATTAAAAGTAAAGTCGTAAATAAAATGTAACACTCAATAACTTATATCAATTTTCGTAGTCATTTACTTGTATGAATATTCATTATATCTTACGCTCTCTCTTTTAGTAGCACACCTTCAATTTCAAATTGTGTATTTTTTGTCTTTATCCTTTCGCAGAGTGATGTAACTTCTCTAATTAGCAATTAAACTTCATAATTGTGAATCCCCTAAATAGATAAAGCAGGAGAAGAAGTTGAATTACTTTCACATTTTGTCTGTGTTGAAGTTTGTGAAATGGCTGGTAGATGGTAGATGGGGGGTGGGGAGGGGGGGGGTACTTGAGCACATCTGTTGGGGCTGTTAATACCCCCTGGAACTGGTTAGCTTGCCGTGTGGAATGACAAACAGACCTGGAGGATGGCTATTTGGACCATCTTTACGATCCGCGGGTGCCATCAACTTACCGTAATAGGCCTCCCATCCTCCAGGGACAAAAGACTCCAATTATTCCCTATAGATGGATATCTAGAATTTCTATATAAATATGGCGTTGAGTGGCGTAATCCGACTTCCTACTCTCCGTTAGGAATGATAAGGAAGTCCGTTACGCAGGAGCTTCACAGGATAAGTAGATTTCCCACGTTTCGGCAATAATAGATAATAATAATAATGTAAAATTAATTTATTTGAAAATAGAATTCATAGCACAGTGTCAATTCCTATGATACAATAATTTCCATATAAATTTTACTAATTTTTAGTGCAAGGGAACATAATAAAAAATCTAACTGTCCCTGCCAGGATTCGAACCTGGATCTCCTGCTATCCGGGGCGGTGCATTTAATTTCCACAATGCATTGCTTATGAGCCGCCAAAAAGAGTGAAAATTACAATTATTATAGTAATTTTTTTTCTTTTTTAGTACATGTTTATGCTTGGTTACTAAATTTATTTGAAATATTTTTAAAAAATAAGGTTTTATGAATTCTTCCTACCAATGATTGTGATTTTGTATAAATATCTTATGTCTCCCGGCAGCCACAAAGTTATTATACAGAGGGACATTGTTTACACCATTCAGTTCGTCAAACACTTCAGGCCTTCTCAATGATTTCCTTCCAGACGAAATTCATTGGGGATATAGGAATGCACTTCGTCTGTCATCAGCTATGCACGGGTTCTTGTTCAAGTCAAGTGTTATTGTCCATCTCTTTAGCAGCAAAGATTGATGGATACTATCTGACATATGAATGTCAGTGGTTTCTCGTTCATTTTTAAGCATTTGTACAAAATGTGGAAGGTTGCTTCTTTGAAGTTTTTCTCAGTAGTTATCTTTCTAACTCTTTTTACCTTGAGACAATTACCCTAACACTCAGCTTTAGTCTTTCACAATCTGTTTAAAAAGAAATTGTTAAAGAACTTTAATTTCTTGCACCAAATTAATCTCCAATCTATTGTCAAATTGATGAGTTTTTAGTCAATCTTTGGTCTTGTTGATTAAAACATTTAAAAAATATGAATGAATGATGAACATTTAATGCATATAAATAAAGCGGGAACATTGATTTCTAGTTGAAGTGCGTAGTTAGGCGTATTTCTAGAACGATTGAGTAATCTTATTTTATACAAAAAAATATTTCCATAGCTCCCACAGTTTCTTATTTGCTTCCTTCACAAATTCGTGTACCTTAAGATAAAACTATTCCCATTACTGTGTTAAAGTATTGAAATAAAGACAGATGTAAATATATCTAAAATACTAGATAGATGTTACAAGTACTTGACAATAGAAGAAGAAAAGCAATGGATCTTATCGATATGACAAGGAAAGAGAAGAGGACTGTCCATCCCTCTAAAGTTCATTCATAAATATTCATGCTGTTAGTCAGCTTTGAGTTAGCAGTCTAAAAAAGCCTACTAGCCGAATCAAGAAGTTTTTCGCGATAGCCTACGAGTTATATATTTAAAAAAATGTATTCATGTGCATGAGTTTTCAGAAAAATGAAATAGTAAATAAATGTTGAAAAATTACACTATCCACATATTATACCCTAAATAAGTTTATTTATTAGCATCAAAAGTTAGCAATATACATTCGAATTTTTTTATCGTCTCCCCGTGAACGTCTCGGCCAAAATTTTTCTTTACGAAAATTCCAGTAAATTAATGAGATGAATTTCAAAGCCTGATATATAATTCTTTTGTGAAAACGTAAACGGAGAAATCTATAATTGTATGTGTGTCTTTCATAAATTTTAAAAGTATACATTATTGTTTCGACCTATTTTCACTCAGGGACAAGTTCCAATTATGTAAAAGAATTTTTTTTTTTTTTTCAAAGATAACAGCTTCATTTTTTTAGTGAAATCTGACCTGTAGACAGTGAATTTATTTTCATTAGATTTTTTTTTGTCATGAAAATGTGAACCTAGGGACAGGATGTCCCTTCTCGTCTTCATGATAGCCCTGAAGATGGTTTACAATGTAAGCCGAAACGTTGGCAGATAATTTAAAAAAAATATACTTTTTTTAAATTTGTATTTTTTGGATCTACCTTGACTTAAACCCAACAAAAAAATAATCTAATAACAATATCTACGGTCAAAAAAACTCTCCATTAAAACTCCCCTTTTGAATTTATTTTCTATTTATGCATAGTTTCAAGGTTATGTGAGGGATTTACAGTAGGTAGGATCGGGTTTAGGGGCGATCAACCCTTAGATTATTACGCCCTAATGCTTTAGGTAGGTAGGATCGGGTTTAGGGGCGATCAACCCTTAGATTATTACGCCCAAGGGATTTATATAAACACCATAATGAGCTTAAAAACACAATTTTCTGAGCCTTCGATTAGCAGGAAAGTGGCAACAGATGATGAGCTAAAATAAGCCCTCGAAACGGCCGCCCGGAAAGGAAGGGAGCCAGCCATATTCTGTCAAATGTGTAAGCAAGGCTTGGAAGTGGAAACTCCCCGTTTTCTGCCACTAATTTCGATGGGTTTTGAGGGCAGGAAGTTGCTGTTGAGTGGTAGAGACTGGCCGTCAGTCTGGTTTGAAAGTGATTGTTATGGGTTTCTGACTGGCACAAACTTGTGTGTGCCTCCCCCCGCGGTCGTTCCCCTGACTAGACGTCCCTTTTTCTGGCGTTTGTGCTCAACTAACTTCGCGTGTACTCTAGAGGCAGCACTTTTAGATTACAGTAATATACATCCAGGGTGAGGATCAAAGTAGTACTGTTTACTGCAGATAGAGGTCTTTAGAAGCAGAATTCTATGACTCCCAATAACGAAACTCCATGTCGCGGGAGAATTTTAAAGAATACACATTTTCCATGTATTATAAAAGAAGGACATACATGTGATTAAATATATAATTACTTTAAATTCTGAGAAATACAATGTAGAAAAAAACATTAATGTTGCTGAGAAAGGCTCTAGGTTGACCAATGAGGATGAGATGGAACTCAAGCCTTTAATTCCTCAATTCTTCCAAGTTAAACCACCAATCATGCAGATTTTCTTCAAACAATGGATAAAAAAAAGACATGCTTAGTAAGTAGTGGTGCCAATGTACAAATAGCTTAATTGTTTTTAGAAAAATCTGCTTCAAACTGATCAATTAATAAAGAAATGCTACTCAGTAATACCATTTATTACCCAAATTAGGTAGCCGTTAGACATCAGTCTGGAAGCTTCCAATAATACCTCACTGAAGAAGTCCATATTGAAGACCACTCAATAAAGAATGGCACTCGATTAGTGCTGGATGATTTCAGGCTCACACCACAAATTTTTTTCAAGGAAGCGCAGAAGAAAAAAAAAAATGGTGTACTAGTCCTAGGGTTTTTGGCTCAGGAGTCTTGAGCCTTAACCGATTTGGGCATGATATCTGTGGTTGTTTGACACTTAACTTTTCCTATGATATATATACTTTTTTACAGACATAAATGAATTTCACTAAATGAAATGAAATTTCTCTTTAAGAAGCATGTTGTTAACATAAAATTAGGGATGTCTACAGTTAAAGTACTTTATTTAAATTGAATATTCTTCATATGTGTAATAAAAAGCAAAAAAGTATTTATTTAGAACTGGAACTTATGTAATTAAATGGCTGAAATGATATAAAAATAATAATTTTAAGAATATTGAAAACTAGGAACAAAAAGGAAATATTAGTATTTAAAGATATTGAAATTCATTCACAGGTTGGAAAAAACACTAATGATTGGATGAACATTAAAGAAAAGGCATTCATAGTAGAATGCCTAATAAAATATCAGTTCTGATATTGATTTCCGAAGTATTGAGAAAACTGTGAATATGAAAATACATAATACTACAAACTCACACCCACTCCTAAATGTCCACTCTTCTCTGTTAATAATAAATAAATAATAATAAANCTTCCTCCATGGGCGCGTCTAACTCCACACTATCCTTCTGCGTTCTGTACGCGCTCGTCCACCACCTGGAGAGTTCTCTCGCTTCCTCCATGGGCGCGTCTAACTCCACACTATCCTTCTGCGTTCTGTACGCGCTCGTCCACCACCTGGAGAGTTCTCTTGCTTCCTCCATTATCTATGATTAATTAATTAACTTATTCACTCCAGCTTGTTCAAATTAGTAGAGAGTAGCATTACAATTCGCTTGGAAGAAGACAAGTATTGATTTTAGTTGTGGTATTTCATCCCACGTTAATTTAATATAAGAAAAGTAAGGGAATAGAATAAAAAATCTTACTACGTCAGCCGGAACTCGAACCCGGGTCTCCTGCTTTCCGGGCAGTTATGCTAACCAGTACACCATCGAAGCAAGCTAGAATTATCTATTTAGACATTAGTCTAGAGGTTGTAAGAATTTTATTCTATTCCCTTGCATTTCTTGTATAAAATTAACTTGAGATTAAATACCACAACTAAAATCAGTATTTAAAAAAAGAAAGATAGGAAAAAAAAATAGTCTAACAAATATCCTACAATGTAAGCTCTTTCGGGCATAAGACGATATATTCGTCTTACTCAGGGGTGTAGACTCGGAGTAAAGTGTGAGGAGTAGAAAAAATTAACTAGCTAGCTTCGGTGGTGTACTGGTTAGCATAGCTGCCCGGAAACCAGTAGTCCCGGGTTCGAGTCCCGGCAGAGGTAGTAAAATTTGTTTATTCTATTCCCTTGCATTTCTTAGATAGATAATAAGAATAATGTTGAAGAACTAAGATGGTAAGAAGTAGGCGAAGAGCTGTTTCTCCTAAAACAAATAACACTCTGATGGAATTTCATAAAAGATCATGGAAGGAGTGCCGAGGAAAACTCTGTACCGATTGCCAACCTATTAAGTTCTCTTTATTGCTGTTGCATACTTCTTCTACATTATTTACCAGAGGAAGTCAAGACTTCAAAAAAGTAAATAATGTTGAATGAGTATATAGCAGTCTTAAACTTGGCTGTACTCAGGGCAGTGTGTGTCAGTGACGTTTCTGAGTTATGATGTGCTCATGGGCAAGAGCGCCTGGCACTTGGGGTCGAAACCAGCCGTGTATGGGGCGGGGGGAGAAAAATCACCCTGAACCTCACGGAGTATTTTTCAAGACTCACGTCCAACGTACGCTTGAAATAACTAAAAAAGAAGTGACAAGGGATCGCCTAATGTGAGTCTAAAACTGTGAAGAGGAAAAGTGAATCCCACAGCATCAAGTTAAAACTCAAATTTCAGATTCACAAGTTTTTACCAGACTTTACGTTTCCATTTTCGTAACAAAAATGAAAATGTTATTATCGAGATTCAGAACTACTAAATTGTTAAAATATTTCTTATTCTATTATTTATTCTTCATTACTTGAAATTTATGTGCAAAACCAAAAAGGTAGTTCAGAACAAAGCCGCAAATGTAATCCATTTCGAGATGTATATATGAAGTAGCTTTATTTGACCGAATTTTTTGAAATAGATTTCTTATCAAGTGCTTTTATAAAAATTTCAATGCGGCTTCACGGATTATACAAGGGGAACGGGCGATCAACCCTTAGATTATTACGCCCAAGGGATTTATATAAACACCATAATGAGCTTAAAAACACAATTTTCTGAGCCTTCGATTAGCAGGAAAGTGGCAACAGATGATGAGCTAAAATAAGCCCTCGAAACGGCCGCCCGGAAAGGAAGGGAGCCAGCCATATTCTGTCAAATGTGTAAGCAAGGCTTGGAAGTGGAAACTCCCCGTTTTCTGCCACTAATTTCGATGGGTTTTGAGGGCAGGAAGTTGCTGTTGAGTGGTAGAGACTGGCCGTCAGTCTGGTTTGAAAGTGATTGTTATGGGTTTCTGACTGGCACAAACTTGTGTGTGCCTCCCCCCGCGGTCGTTCCCCTGACTAGACGTCCCTTTTTCTGGCGTTTGTGCTCAACTAACTTCGCGTGTACTCTAGAGGCAGCACTTTTAGATTACAGTAATATACATCCAGGGTGAGGATCAAAGTAGTACTGTTTACTGCAGATAGAGGTCTTTAGAAGCAGAATTCTATGACTCCCAATAACGAAACTCCATGTCGCGGGAGAATTTTAAAGAATACACATTTTCCATGTATTATAAAAGAAGGACATACATGTGATTAAATATATAATTACTTTAAATTCTGAGAAATACAATGTAGAAAAAAACATTAATGTTGCTGAGAAAGGCTCTAGGTTGACCAATGAGGATGAGATGGAACTCAAGCCTTTAATTCCTCAATTCTTCCAAGTTAAACCACCAATCATGCAGATTTTCTTCAAACAATGGATAAAAAAAAGACATGCTTAGTAAGTAGTGGTGCCAATGTACAAATAGCTTAATTGTTTTTAGAAAAATCTGCTTCAAACTGATCAATTAATAAAGAAATGCTACTCAGTAATACCATTTATTACCCAAATTAGGTAGCCGTTAGACATCAGTCTGGAAGCTTCCAATAATACCTCACTGAAGAAGTCCATATTGAAGACCACTCAATAAAGAATGGCACTCGATTAGTGCTGGATGATTTCAGGCTCACACCACAAATTTTTTTCAAGGAAGCGCAGAAGAAAAAAAAAAATGGTGTACTAGTCCTAGGGTTTTTGGCTCAGGAGTCTTGAGCCTTAACCGATTTGGGCATGATATCTGTGGTTGTTTGACACTTAACTTTTCCTATGATATATATACTTTTTTACAGACATAAATGAATTTCACTAAATGAAATGAAATTTCTCTTTAAGAAGCATGTTGTTAACATAAAATTAGGGATGTCTACAGTTAAAGTACTTTATTTAAATTGAATATTCTTCATATGTGTAATAAAAAGCAAAAAAGTATTTATTTAGAACTGGAACTTATGTAATTAAATGGCTGAAATGATATAAAAATAATAATTTTAAGAATATTGAAAACTAGGAACAAAAAGGAAATATTAGTATTTAAAGATATTGAAATTCATTCACAGGTTGGAAAAAACACTAATGATTGGATGAACATTAAAGAAAAGGCATTCATAGTAGAATGCCTAATAAAATATCAGTTCTGATATTGATTTCCGAAGTATTGAGAAAACTGTGAATATGAAAATACATAATACTACAAACTCACACCCACTCCTAAATGTCCACTCTTCTCTGTTAATAATAAATAAATAATAATAAANCCATATATATACATATAAATTTCTAATTTAGTATTTAAGTTGTTTGTTTGAGGGGTGGTTTACAGGAATACTAAAATTCATAATAGTGATATTTCTTAAATTAATGAAACCAAGTTGTTCAGCATTTAAGCTTAGGTTGGATAAGTCCGCTTAAGGGTGAAATAAGTTAGGAGGAATAAGAGGTTTAGATAAATAATAAAATTTACAATACTGATATATTCGTTTTTATTTTGAGTAAGAAAAAGTTTGCAAAAGAAATAGGCACACTTACAATTTTCTAAATTTATGACCTATAAAAGTTTTACGAAAAAACTCTCATTATGGAAGACGATTCCATATATAATTACGATGGCTGTGCATTTCCTCCCAGAGGCGGGTTTAGTAGTCATTACTTTTACGCTCATTGCCTTGTATGAAATAATTCCTTACACTTACCCACATTTATGTCGAAGGGCGGTCTCTCCCGTTCCGTATATTTTTGCGAGAGAAGTAAAATCCTAGCAATTTAACGCATTTTTTTTTTTTTTTTTTTAAACATTTTATCCAGTTAACAAAATTGAAAAGTAACGTCATCGACCAAAGGTATATGATAAACAATGTCGGATCTCCCAATTTCTATATTGTCATTAACTAAATTGTTAAGCTCCTAACGGACCAATTTTAGCAATTTGTTTTACATATGTGTATATGTGTTTAGGTTTGTACAACATATTTAGAGTAAATAGAAGAATTTATTTATAATACTATATAGTAGTAGTAGTAGTAGTAGATCATTGGAAGGCAATCAACTTCTAGGTTATTACGCCCTATAAATACCCTTTAATATGTTTGCTATAAATTTAATACTATATAGTGTGTTGTGTCTTTACTTAAATAGTACTATATATACACATATATATATATGTATATATGAAAAAATGCCCGTATTGTGTTGTATTTACGTGCCACACGACTAGGAGCGCTGTCTCATTATATAAAGTATCTAAGAGAGGATTGTAGAATACCCAGTACTATGAAGCCAAGATATTCGCAAGGTCTTTGACTACGCTGTTCTACATGCTCTGACTTATCCTCACCCGCAAAACNTATATATATATATATTGATATAAACATATACATACAATGTAGTAAATTGTTATACGTACACACATACAATTCCATGGAAGTAAAGAGTTTTTCGTATTTGAGTAAAAGATTCAGGCTGCTGGAATTGTTGCTGGAAGAATTTCTAATCATGCATACAATTTTAGCTAAACCATCTTTGCTTACTAATAGAATCATTTTTAGACATTACTCCAATGTTCTAAGTCAAATTTAATTATGATTGTTATATCGTATTATAGCTTTTTAATTTATTTTTAGTTCGAAAAATCTATATCGATGCCATATCTTGTTAATTGCCAATATTTTTCAAATCAGTCATCAATACGTATTTGTAACTTTGATTTTATATATTACGCACATCTATTGTGCAAATATATGTATATATAATATACATATAATAATATATATATACAACTGATAATATTAAAATAAATTTATCTTCAGTAACTTTAGAGAAAGAAAGAAAAAATAAAGTGTATTCTACTGTATGTAAAATTTGTAATAATATTGATATATGAATCCTTCCGGATTTTCTTTCTTAATGCAATACAAATTTAAATTTAAAGCACAAAGTAGATTTTAATAAATAATTGTGTTTGTCATGAAGTCCATTTATCTTGTGTAACCTAAGCAAATTCCGAAAATTTTTTGATCAATTTATCCCTTAAAATTGTTTCACTAATTTAAAAAGGCAAGAAAGACGTCACAAGCTGAACAAGTCAATCTATGACAACACTTCGAGTATTGTAAAACTATTCACGTAGTTACTACAAACCGATTTTTTGAAAAATTTCATCAGAACTTCACCGATCCAAACTACCACTTTAACTCTCAATGGACCATACAAATAAGGTCCATTGAAAATTACAGATATATATATCGTTAACTTAAATGTAGGGGTCTAACTGATTAATTAACGACGGACTGGGTGTGATTTACATACAAACGAAGAGGAAATTGAAACATTTCATGAAAATTATTAATCAAAAATACTTTATATAATCATGAAAATGACATCATAAGGAGAAGGGATTAACCTGAATCCCGACACTTGATTAAAAACTTTTCTTAACTCCAGTGACCGTAATTTTAATTAATACGAAACTTGACTTGGTACTCAACTTTAAAGTTTTATTAAGCAGGCAACTTGGTCGACCAGGAGTGAGGGTTTTCTTGTAACCTAAAACTCGATTAAAGTCGTTTTCCCAAGAAATCGCAGTTTTTACTTAATTCCCGCAGTTATATTAAAGAAATTTTTCAAATTATGTGTTAGTTTTACAATATTTAATTATTGTTATTTTTAAATGAGTATGGATAACATAAAAACACATAAAATATTCTTCACTAATTTTCTACTTATAAAAATTACTATTCTAAGATCTAAATAAATATTTATGGAATGTTTGAAGTAATTTTTCGTTAACTAATAATTATGCCTATGTGTTATTGCCGTGATGCTTTGGTGTTGTGATTTTTGATATTATATTGTGCTTTTATTGGTAATTATGAGTTAGATATTAAAGTTTTATTAGAATTGCACCTGTGATGCTGGTTTTCGAAATTTTATCGAAGGTATAGTGATCATAGACAGTCAACCTAATGAGGAATACGTTTGCTGCTATTCGGCTTGTTCCTCTAAGAATATTGTAGGTGCAGTACGAAACCTCGACTCACATAAGGACAAATAGTTTAAAGATTAAGTATTTCAACAGCTTTTCTGTAATCTTAAGTCGGAGCACCTTGGATAACATATCTCATACCTGAAAATATTTAAATAATGCAACACTTCATTAGCACATAAACGTTTCTTGGAGCATTTAAATGGTTGCATCCATCTTGATTTGAGTTCACTTTTACATCGTTTCTACAAAAACAACTAAGTTAACGAAGCTTTTGCATAATGTAATCCTTTGTCTTTTGGCTTTCTTTGGAGGATTTAACTTTTTTACACCAGAAGTGTTGAAAGGTTAAGGATAAGATGGGGAGAGCGAAATCCATTCTCTCTCCACTGCAAAAGCCGCAACGGACAAAAACTATTTGTCCAAAACTTCCTCCGAAATAACTGTGAAGGTCGTGGAATATGTTACTTTGAATACACATACACGCACACACACTAAAATGATGAAGATACTGATAAGGCCTGGCGAATTAGCATAACCAGCGTAGCGCGTAGGAGCGGGCCAAAGATAAATCAAACATCTCTGTGCTACTTCTGCCCAATTTTCCTGGGTAATGACCATCTCTAGTCCATCATTCTCTTTCTTATGCAGGAGAATATAAACTCCTGTCATATCAAATGAAAATAATTCAGACCTTCCAGTCGATCCTAAGGACTTGTCGAGGTAATAAATTATTATGCATTTAACATAAATTATCTTCCCACAAATTTGCATATATTTTAAACTTCAGAGCATCCTTTAAGCCAACTGCCTTTCTTTCTATTTTTTTTTCTTCTTTTTTTTTTAGAATGAATTTCAGTCTTATACTTCTTGTATATAAGATCCATTAGTGAAATTGTCACATTCACTTCAGTGTTTACTTTTATTTGTATTCTTATGACATTGTATTTCAATAGTTCAATTTCTATGAAGATGGCTTACAATGTAAGCCAAAACGTTGACAGTTAATTTTAAAAAATACACTTTAAAAAAAAAAAATTGTATTTTTTCGATCTATCTTAACCGGACTTCAACTATAGAACATCAAATAATAATATCTATGGGGCGCCGGGATAGCTCATGGAATCCGTTCAGGTCTCACAATTCTGGCGCTGCGGGTTCGAATCCCGCCCCAGGGCAATCTTTTATTTATAAGTAAAAGCTTGTCCTGAGCCATGGTCGTTTAGAATGGGATGGCAACCTGTAGATAGCCCCTTCCTCTATGACCCTAAGTGGTTGAATGGAAGGCTAACACTTAATAAAGAAATAATAATAATATCTACGATAAAAAAACTCTCCATTTGAACAAATACTTATCAATATATCTTAGGTATAATGGATACATCAAATGACAAGGAAATTATGTATTTTGTTCTTTATAAATATTTTATTTGGTTGTGGTATTTTATCCCACGTAAATTTTAAACAATTAATGAGAGGGAATAGAATATAAAAAACTATCTGTCCCAGCCAGGAATCGAACCTGGATCTCCTGCTGTCCGGGCCGGCGTGCTTAACCATTACACCACCAGGACGCGTTAGTTGTCTCATAAATGACGAGAGTCGACAAAATGTATGACAATGTCAGCTCCTTCGAGTACAAGACGAAGTTCTCGCCTTTCTCGTGGGTTAGGCTCTTGCTAGTGTAGAGGGAATAGAATGAGACAACTAACGCGTCCTGGTAGCACAACTCGCAAGTGCACCAGCCCGGATAGCAGGAGATCCAGGTTCGATTCCTGGCTGGGACAGATAGTTTTTTATATTCTATTCCCTCTCATTAATTGTTTAAAATTATGTATTTTGGTTCATTGTTAACTCGAGCGCTACTAAACAATTCCACACTCCTCCTTAGCTTGGATGCCAAATCCTTTTGACAGGAAAGCCACTGTTACAGGCGCAGAAGTCCCCAAGTCGGGTTGTTCTCCCCGAGCAGAGAGCGGTGCCTTCTGCTCGGCTGCTCGTTTCTTTGTAGCCCGTCAGTTCGGTGGAAGTCAGTCAACAGCTCTCCGAGAACGCTTCACTAACTTCCAACTTGCGCTCGGCGGTTTCCTCCACTCAACTTCCCCATTTAGTTGAGGGGAGCCCGGACTTTTGCCCAGAGTAATTTCAGCTATTTTCTTTCTCGTCGTTACTTAGGCAGAATTTCAAAGCTTCTTAGTAGACTTTTGTCGAAGTAGAAGTGGAATCTTCTTCGCGCCACATGTCACCTACAATATTAGTATTTGTATATGGGGGATAGTAGTTGTATATGAACTATTATGAGCTACTCGCTTTCAACACTTTTCGAGATTCCTCTCATTTTCAATTAATAAATTTCATTCAATTCAACAAATTTCAAAATTTCATTTTACACCATGCATTCCGTTCTACATGGAATACTTTACACAAGCATGAGAAACCTTTAAAATAAACATTGGACTTATGATATTCTGTAATTTAAAAAAATTAAGGAACAAAATTGATTCATAAATCGAAAGATGTTTTAAATCATTTTTTTCTATGTTGAGTGCACGGTTACTTTTTTTTGGTTTTTATTTATTTTTCCATAATTAATAATCCCTCGAAATCGGGCTAATAAATTGATTTTATAATCCTATTAGAAATTTTGGCTTTCAATGTTTCTAGATAACAAAAAAAATTTTTAAAAATGAAGAAGAAAATTCCGTCATGCAGTATATGCATATTTTCTATATTTCATTAATGGTGGGTTGAAATAAAAACTATAACAAGTGTTTTACGTAAATATGATATATAACATAATCGTCAGAAATTTACATTTTTAGTTCCATAAAGGGTTTGGTAAATAAAATATGAACATGATATTACATACGACATACGAGCACCTCATCCGATATCAACCTAAAATCAATGTCAAGCGCAACAAGCCTAAATACTGAATTTCTTTTCTGTGTTAAAAATAAAAAGGCCCTCCAAACTCTCTAGTTTAGACTATTAAATATCTTTCTTAATATATTTTTTTTTATTATATGTTGAACATATTTATATGCTCTTTGGGGTAAAATTTTATAAATCATAAATACTTTGGAAATGGTCTATGTTTTAATATATTCTTTCATAACGACTTAAAAAATATTCCAAATGTCCAAGAAGCACGAGGATTTAATCCTCACTTGGTGATTTTTAAGTCTATTTTGTGTTTTAGGTATTTTTTGTTGCTCAAGTTGTTCAAGTACAGGACAAAATAACAAGTAATAACAAAATAATAGTGACAGTGTGGCTCTCTGATACTGATTTGATTCTGTACATGCTAATCTAGTATTAGTTGATCGGAATGCAACTGCTGATATCCAGAACCAAGTATAATAAATTTTGGGCAGAGTGATATATAGAGTTACCGTAATCTAACTCACAAAGGATAATAAAACTAATTATACATATTAGCATATTTTAAAATAGCGTTTATAAAAACAATATTTTTCTAACATTACCTTCAATAATAATATTATATCAGTCTATTAACGCATTCTACGTAGTCCAAAGTAGATATAATTTGGTTATTCCAAGCATTAATGCTAAAGGATTCAATTAGTTTCTGGACAGTTGGAAGTGCGGAGTATAGGATAGCGGATATGCATATTTAATAAGGCATTGTGGCAGCTGTAATTAGTATTCGACAGTGTTAGGGAACGGGTCTGGACAAACACGAGTGCGGATCGTGACGAGGAGCCTGCACCATGCAGAACGAACGTGTCCGCCACCTGGAGAGTTCTCTCGCTTCCTCCATGGACGCGTCTAACTTCCACACTATCCTTCTGCGTTCTGTATGCGCTCGTCCACCACCTGGAGAGTTCTCTCGCTTCCTCCATGGGCGCGTCTAACTCCACAGTCCTTCTGCGTTCTGTATGCGCTCGTCTACCACCTGGAGAGTTCTCTCGCTTCCTCTATGGGCACGTCTAACTCCTCACTATCCTTCTGCGTTCTGTATGCGCTCGTCCACAACCTGGAGAGAGCCTTCGCTTCCTCCATGTACTGACTCCATCTGTAGAGTTCTCTCCTCTAAAGGCGCGTCTAACACAACACTTTCTTGTTGTGATATGTGAGAGCTCGTCCGGCCCCTGGAGAGTTCTCTTATTTCCTTCAAGGACGCATTGAACTCCGAACTATCCTTCTGTATCTTGCATCAGTGATCTGCCACCAGGAGAGTTCTCTCGCTTCCTTCGTGTACAGCATTAAACTTTTCACTGTCCTTCTGCTTCCTACATCACTAATCGCTATCTAGAGAATGCCCATGTTTTCTCCACGGACGCATCCTACACTAGTCTACTCCTTCCTGCACCACCTCATCGAACACCTGGAGATTGCCCTCGCTTTATCCATATACACATTCCATTCCAAATTATCCTTCTACTTCCTCTTTCAGATCGTCCATTACCTGGAGAGTGCGTTTGGTTTCCTCATTGACTGTATACAACTCTCTACTGTATACGTCCATCATAAACTCCTCCATCTCAATAATATCCCCACTGTATCTCTTTACACGACAGAAAGGAATTATGGTTACCATCTACTTGAACGCTTTGTTGATACTAAAACCTTCGAGAGCTTTTTAACTCAAAAGAACTAGTAGCGAGAAATTCACACATTACTTCATTGGTTTCAATAAAGCCGTAGCTTTCCTCACCTACCTCCACAACACCATTCTCCGAACCACAAACTTTCCTCTCCTGTGTAAGTTATCTACCGTAATCCTATTCCCAAAGCCGGGTAAACCCCTAAGTAATCCTTCTTCCTATAGCCCAATAAGCTTGCCTCCCTTTTTTTCAAAGGTCTTTGAGATGATTCTTCTTAAAAGGCTAATACCAATCCTAGACGATCACCAAATACTTCCAAAACACCAGTTTGGATTCCGAGCCTAACACTCCACGGTTCAACAAGTGTTTCGTGTTGTAGATTACATATGTTCCTCTTTTGAGAACAAACAGTACTGCGTTGGTGCTTTCCTCGAAATGTCGCAAGCATTTGACAGGGTCTGGCATCGCGGACTATTGTTCAGTTCAGTTTCATTGCTCAACTTAGATTTGTATATTGCGAAACTAAAAATTAAGCCCATTAAAAAGAAACAAAAAAACTTTTATTCTTACTCGACATCTTGGGTGATCCCCACTTAATTTTTTCGAATTTTGTTCAATAACAAACAAAATTAAAATTTAAAGTGCAGGTAAACGGCCACTCCCAATAGTTCAATTTTGCTGTGTAACTCCTCAAATATTTTTTCCATCAATTAAGTTATTTGAAGTTTCTTTACTGTTAAGTAAACTTATCTTTTCTAGGTCTTATTGATTCAATTTTTCTCAGTAACAAAATGCTATTGAGATAAACTATAAACTGAAGGGAGTTGACCAAATACACACACACACGTATATATATATATATATATATTTCATATTATGTATTTACCATATATGATGATCGGTATATAATTTGAGATAAATTGTTATTCAATTTCATAGCTCAATGAACACTTATCTAAAACATGAAAATAAGCTTATGTTTTGAATAACAGAAATAAGCGCTTCTCTGATCCCCTTGGTCGGTCATTGTGATCCCAATTGCATTACATTAAGCTGATAATTTATTCTGTCAAAGCGGCAATTATCTTTGTAAATCAAAAACAGGAAGAGGCGTATGACTCATTTATTTGTGAGCATTAAGAACCCAATTGAGTCCTATCTTAAGAAGATAGGAACGAATCCAAGAGCACGCGAAAATAAAATCTAAAATCGGTCGAGTATTAGGGAGCGACATCTAGTTAGAAGCGGTAAATACACTTCTTATGCATTTCTGCACATCCAGTGACTGTCACAATATAAAGAATATAAATTAATGTAGGACTTTATCTTAGAAAAACACAAATTTGGGGAATGATTTATCTATGGAATCAATTTTGCATTTGAAACAATATCTGTCGTTAAAAAATGTGTTAATCGGATGAATTTAACATGCCCCTCCGCATCCCTAGTGTTGTGCCCCGACAACTAAATTTTTTCGGGGGATGGGTCTTAAATGTTTGATACCATCAAGCATATTAATGCAATAAGTTGATGGCAGACTACCCCCCTTCTGCCAAACGGGTAACTATGCAGAACCCGAAGATTTTTAAAAGGCATATGAAATTACAGTTCTTTCACAACACAATATAAGATGAATAAATATGAGACAATAACGTTAATTACATAATCTCGGAGAGAATTTGGTTTTTGTGGTGAATTTGCTTGTATTGATATATCACTCATTAAAATGAAACTTATTCAAGCTCCCCAACAAAAACGAAAGTCGCTGAGTCTAATCTTGGACGTATTGACTACAATATCGGTGAGGGAACCTTATCCAGTGTCTCAAGCAAATATCCAATGTTTTTACATCTATAGAGGGCACGTAGGTAGGGCACAGGGAGCCGACGTTCCTCCATGCTCACTGTGCACAGTTGGATTTTCTTTCTGTGCTTTTGTGGATTTTTTTTTTTTTTTATTCACTTATCATTAATGATCATTACCCCGGAGAATTTCCGGGAACCCCCAGACCTAATTGGATAACAATCTGTATTAAGTGGGAAAAAATAAGGCGGTCAGAATGATGTGCTGAACACACACATATTCTTGTGTGCCGTGGGTCGTGAATGAACACATCTTAACATGTATTTCTCTCCTGAGGGTTCTAGCTGGACTGTACCTCACAAGCACGAGCGGACACACACACACACACACACACACACACACACACGCGCACGCACGCACGCTCGCGCGCGCACACACACACACACACACACGCGCGCGCACACACACACGCACGCACACACACACACACACACACACACACACACACACACACACACACACACACACACACACGCGCACGCACGCACGCACGCACACACACACACAAGAAAAAATACACTTTTAACCAAATTAGGAACCTGGTAGCAGTCAATTTAACTTTGAACTTTTACTTTTATTCCTTCCCCGACATGAAATAAACGACTTTTCAATCTTTTACAAGGGATTTATTTCCATAAATTGAAAAATTTACATTTAATTAATTTCTCTACATTTTAGATATGTTAAAAACAGCTAATTTAAACCTCCTTTACTTTGGATTAATTATCCTACAAATGAAGGTAAGTAAATTAGGTTTAAATTAGCTGGCTGTAACACGCCTCAAACAATGTTGTAACATGTAGAAAAACAATTTAATTAATTTGATTCATTTAAAGAATCTAATTTTCGTAGTATTCTGAAAAAAAATCCTTAAAAGTACCGTAAAGTTATATATATATACTTATATACACAAAAAATTCTACATTGATGTTTTACTTTTATTTATTAAGAATGAAAGCAAATTTGGCTTCACAAAAATTTAATTTGAAAAATATTTTTTTTAAATAACTTCATAAGGAATGAAGCATCACCGTGGGTCATCTTAAAACTATTATCGTCGTTAAAACTGTCATTTTCTACTTGTCTGAGAGGCAGAAAGACTGAGGCTTTATCTTTTTTGATAAAGATGTTTGTTTTATGCTCAACTAGTTCCGCGCCCTCTCGTCGTCTCTCCAGCAATCTATTTTTGAAAAAAATATTTGTTCATAGAGCTCCTCTCCTCCTGCTCGACTGGTCCGAGGATCATAGGAGTAAATTACGTGAATAAAGAGGGAATGGACTTCCCCAAGTTACAAGTCTGTAGCATAAACATTTTTGCTCAAAAATATTTTGTTATTACTTCCTCAATAATGTTCACAAAACGTTCCTTTGCATTATTATTTTATATTTTGTGTTATTCTCAAAACTTTGGCGACAACTGGAAATAAAAACGAGAAGTAATTATTGGTAAAGGGGGCTGTATGCATTATTCTGGATTCTAAAAGGAGATCTCAAAATATGTTAATTAAACTTAGATGATTTTAGTTGGGGTTCGGTCAAGGTAGATCCAAAAAACACAAGTTTAAAAAATGTATTTTTTAATAAAGAATTATCTGCCTTTTATTTTTTTATTTATGTAAATTAAACTTTCAAAAATAAAATAATAAATTTGAATTATTTAAAATTTAATCCCACGTAAATTTTAACACTTTTTAGTGCAAGGGAACAGCCAGGACAGTTAAATTTTTTATTCTGTTCCCTTGAACTAAAAATTGTCATATTTATGTGTGTTTGTGTCTGGTTGTTTGATCTCAGAGTTCACAATTCTTAAGATAAAGAGAAAAATATATTTAAACAATTTCTCTAATCCATATAAACGGTCAGCTAANACTCAGTGATATATATATATACACACTCACAGTCACACACACACACACACACACACACACACACACACACACACACACACACACACACATGAGTTTTATCAGTAGTTTTTTTGGGGGGAGGGGGGTTCGGTCAAGATTGATCCAAAAAATACAATTTAAAAAATTGTGTATTTTTGAATTATCTACGTATCGGCTTACATTAAATTTTATAATGTAACTATAGAGGTTGAGCGTTTCTGTACTCTTCCCTCCCAAACACTTCTGCTGTAGCGATCTCCTGCTCTTTCCAGTTTTTAAGATGAAATACCATTTATCCTTCTTTGTAAAATTTCTTCATTGAGTTCGTTAATGAACTCAAGAAGGGGGAAAATTGTATCCCATTGATATGAAGAAAATACTCCTATTGTATCCTATCAGATCTTAAAGACAATGAAGTCAATTACTCTTATTTATGATACCTTTCACGAATCTGTGAAAATCTGCTTAATTGGCGCAGCTTTTAGTTAATGTTAATGAATAATTTTCATCAAAAGGTGTTATATTTAAATCATAGTTTCCAATAGTTATGTGTCCGTACCAAAGAATTCACTGCCTTCCTCCTTTTACAGCCATCTTTCCTTTGGCATAAAACAGGAGTAAGAGTATCCCATCTGTCAATTCATCAATAAATTCTCATTATATTAGCCTTAACTCGATAATAGTGGAGTGAAAAAATCTGGAAAAAATCTGAAAAACCTCCTCTGAAACAGTTATATTCATTCATTATTTTATCCGTATAGATATATTATGTTGAGAATCAACTAATACTAATGTAATTTTGAAACTTTATAAGCAAAATATTCACAAGAAAATATATCTATCTATAAGCGTAGAAAAGTCCCATCAAACTGGAACCTACTCAAAAGCACTATCTTGTCTAGTAGAGACACTTAAATTTCTAATTAGTA
Organism: Oncopeltus fasciatus; assembly: GCA_000696205.2. Classification (NCBI taxonomy): domain Eukaryota; kingdom Metazoa; phylum Arthropoda; class Insecta; order Hemiptera; family Lygaeidae; genus Oncopeltus; species Oncopeltus fasciatus. The sequence goes on from KZ807091.1 coordinate 610,390, forward strand.
GGTTTTTTTTTTATGTACTTGACCGAACCCCAACAAAAAGCATCCAATAATAACCTCTACGGTCAAAAAACTCTCCATTTGAACTTAATGTCAATGTATACAGTTGTCACCAAAATTACGAAACAAAATACACTTCTAATTCAAACAGCTTCTTACAGGAAGGTACTCTTCTTGGATATGATACTGATTTTCAAATGAATAAAGAATTGGAGCTGTTGGTATTATCCAGCAGAACAGTATACTCATTTAAATAATTCATGAGAGGGAACAGAATAAAAAAATCTATCTGTCCTCGCCAGGAATCGAACCTGGATCTCTTGCTATCCGGGCCTAGTATACTAGGCCCGGATAGCAAGAGATCCAGGTTCGATTCCTGGCGAGGACAGATAGATTTTTTTATTCTGTTCCCTCTCATGAATTATTTATAACTTACGTGGGATAAAAAACCACAACCTAAATAAAGTATACTCATTTATTTATTTTTTAATAGATTTTAAATGGATTTATTTCTTTGCAAGGACCTATTGAAAAAAGTTTGCTTGAAATAAGGATACAGAAAGGTGTGTGTGATTGGTCGTTTGTGATCAGTTGTGTTACTTTAGTAGTATAAACGGTTTTTCCCTAAGAGAGATTAAAATTAATTTTGTATTTATATTTTTGTGTAATATTTACTTTTGGACAGTGACTCTCAACACACTGTTTCCTAAGGACTAACGAAACAGTTCAGGATTCGCATAGCAAATTTGAATGGAGAAAAGTTTACTAAACCGCCACTTGTACATTTAACGCTTGAAGTTTGTCTCAAGATGAACTTTAATTTTACGCTATCAGGAATTATTGTGCCTGGAGAAGGCGAGCCAGTCTAACGGTCACCTGCATGCTACACGGAACTCCTTCGTGCATCTGAGCCCCCCCCCCCCACTCTCAGGCCTTCCGACATATGGCAAATTAGACTGCAGAGTAGCTCTTTATCGAGAGCACGTCACCTCGCCCGGGGTAATTAACGCTCGCATGCAATCAATCAGCCCTCGATCAGTAAGGGTCATGATATATGACTCATTAACTGTGAGCTTGCACTGTTATCCGGTGTGCTTTTTGCGATTACTGTGCCATTAAGGCCAAAGAATTTCACCGATGCGAATATTATTTAAAACATATTTTACTTCCTTCGTTTTTTCCATGAATGTGTGAAAGCATGGGCTATAATTTGTGTTTATTCCTTTGAGGTATTCCATCAGCCAGTGCTTTCGTGTAATTATACCTTTAGCAGGTAAGGTAATCAAGCTATTCACGTCTTGGATTGGCAGGGAGCGAGCAAGTCTGACTTCCAGGACGCAAATTACAGCTGGAGGGGAGAGGAAATTCTAGGTTAGGCAATTATGGGGTCCATATATCTTCTTCTTTCCAGGTATACTTCTCGGGGAGAACTTCCCTAAAACTACCCCTACTACTTCCTGACTGCACGAGGATCTGTATTGTGTCTGGGCAGAGTAAACAATATGAAAATACAGGAATATTCACCAGCCCAAGATTCGTCCACCTGAAATACAACAATTTAAAATACCACTCTACCAGCATTACTTTACTCAAGTAAAATAGGCATAAACCAAGGTCAAGCTTAGCTTGTTCATTTTTAACATAGTCTAACCAACTTGTGAAGCTATATGTATCTACCTTAGAACGAGGATTTTGATCAAATATTACAGAATTTAAAAAAAATATTAGAAAATTACACCCCTATGCCTATGATTTTCTGTAATTGTTTTAAACAAGAATACTAAGTAAGGAGTAAAATTTTAAATTTTTGTATCTTCCTTATATACGCTTATTACCTTTAGACGTTTTTAACCATTGACATACTCAACTCTCGAGCAGTTTTCAAAAATTAAACTAAAATACCAATTTTATTTATTAAGTGTGTGCACTAGGAAGTAGAGACACACACACTCACATATTACTGTGTATATATACTCACTATATATATATATATATATATATATATATATATATATATATCATGACGTCANATAAATTTAAACTATACTTTTAGCTTCTCTCACAACACGGTACGGAATACTTGCATTGCAAGATTTCATTGTGAAAATATTCCAAATAAAAATAAAGTATAAGTATATTATTAAATAAAACAGTTTGATCTTTGCTCTTAAAGAAATATACTATAATGCACAATCGTAAAAAATATACTATCGCTGTAGTATAGTGACAATAATACTATTGCTGTAGTATGTTACACATATCACAGTACTGTAGTATAGTAACACATATTATTGCTATTGTAAGCTATCCTAATTGTTGTAGCATACTAGCACTTAATACATTATTATATTTGAAGTTATAAAATTTAAAAATTTGGTAATAAATATAGCACACTTTATAATATTAACAGCTATAATTCTGAACTTTATAAATGAATGCCTGACCTCGTTGTTTTGTGAAGAGGGATGAAAAAGGAATCGGAGATAACCTGAAATGCCCCCCCCTCCCCAAAAAAAAAAAGGTTTTTTTTTGGCTTCAGTGGGTGTACTATTTTCCTACCTAACTTTTCTATCGTCCTTTCCAGCTCAGAATAGCAAATTTATTGCTCAGTCCTTTTCCACGTTAGCAACTGTGCAAAACAGCAATACCATGGAAATGTGCTCTGGTTTGTGCTGACTCGGGAACATTTAGTGTGTGTTCTAGCGAGGATTGCTTTCTCACGACGCGAAATCGGCCCGAGAGGCCCCATGGCCTACGTGTAGGAGTGTTGCTGGCAGCGCTGGGGGGGCAGGAGATTCGGCAACGCCGCATCAGCTGTTTTCGGCCCTAGATCGCGTCGAATTAACCAGCGGTACCCCTCTCTCTCTCTCTCTCTCTCTCTCGCTCACACACACACACACACGTGTCGTGGTGAGAGAGAGAGAGAGGAGAGAACCGCAGTACTCTCTTTAGGAGCCCTTAAACCCTGATTTGGTGATGGCGGGAGGGTGGAGGGGGGGGGGGAGAATAAGGAAAGAATGACCCGGTGGATCTTGGGGTTTTGTGGTAGGGCAGTGTGCTTTCAAAACCGCAACCTTACCCCTTCCTTGATGAGTAATCTAAGATGTTACAGTTAACAAATAAGTAATAGCAAAGGTTTCTCTCATAACAATGAATTACCAATATTTAAAAAAAAAAATTCCAAGGTCAACCAAAGATAATAAACTGATTTTTCTCTTTTCTTAAAATAAGTAATTATAAATTATCCAGATGGAAGAAACTATTTATTAAATACAAATAAATATAATTAATAAATAAAACTGACCAAAAATTAATACTTTAATCGACAATAACTTAAGTTAAGTATGAAGGATACTTCAGTTATTATAACCCCCTAAAATTGAAATGCTCCGTTGAAAATACTTTTACTGCCATTAGATCATAATAGTGAAAATGTTATTAACTTAGGAAAAAAGCAGTCTGAGTTAAAACTTGTCAATTGGTGTTCACAGAGATAGAATTGATGAGTTTAAAACTGAAATTAAATGGGAAATTATTTTCGAACTTGGAGCTTTAATTAAATTTAAGAAAATATATGAAATATATAAATGAAAGAGACATATATATATATGAAAGTATACATTGTAGAACAAACATAGTATTCTATTTGCATTGTTTTTTTTCTTTTTCTTTTAATATGTGATTAATCAGTGGGAAGATAATTGGGAAATTAATGACAGAGAACCTATGTAATATTCGAGTATCTAAGTTTGTCGGATGTTTGTTAGGATAATTAAATTTCAATCTTTATTTAAGATCTAATAATTATTAAATAGAAAAATCCTATGATTCTGCAAATAATTAGTAAAGGATAGATTTATTTATCCTTTTATGTAGGAGTATAAAATGTTTTGACATTTATTAATTTTTTATAATGAGTTGGCTTTTTATACTTTTCCTCCTGTGGCTGATTTCTGACAATACTGCTTTTGGAAAAGTTTTAGATAATTTAAAAAAAAGAATTTTTCCCCCAGAAGAAGGTATTCCCCCTTCTACAGAAACAATGGGTTTCCCTGACACCCCTGCCAAACGCTACATGCGAACTTTTAGCTAAAGAAATTAAGAGGGTAAGAGTGAGTCATAAATTTCGGTATTTCACGGAAAAGAACAACTAAAAAATCAGTATTTTGAGTTTTAAAGTGTAGGATTCTAGAGCTGGGCTCTTCAAAATCTATACCCTTTATAAGTACTATCTATAGCAATCTATTTCTGATTTGAGGATGATCCATTAGGTTTGAAAAATACTTGAAAATAAAATAGTTCTTCATTAAACCTCAGTATAATTATTCTTATACGGAGCCCACGTACTGGCTAAATATGAAAGATTACAGATTTAAAATAAAATAATATTTCAAATTTATAATAAT
>KZ807091.1:627196-640468 GCA_000696205.2 Oncopeltus fasciatus
GCGTTCAACAGATATATATATATATAATGTACTGATTTAAAAGGCATCGTTTTAATTTTAACTTTTCAGTCTTGCCCTAAAGCAGTGAAAATATATTCTTGAAATATTTATCTAGACTGAAGTATTTATACAAAATTATTGCAATATATTATATTGTATACTTAGTATTATATGTGGTATACACACATACACACACAATATTTTAGGTCCTCGAATGTAGGATATCAAAGAACGAAAGATGTTTAAGTGAGATGACTGAGATGGATGACTGTCGCACTGGTGAACTATTATCCGAATACTGTCAGTTGCATACTAACATATATGTGTAATCGTTATTATAGTTCGTATGGACTTGGTTTTATTAAATTTATAATTATGTCAAGATATAAATATTGTTGAAAATTCGTACAAGATTGAGTAAGACATTACATTTAGCATTACTTTTTTACTAGTTTACTACTATACTTCCTTATCATTACTAAATGATCGACAAGTAAGATTCGCTAATTGAAGTGGCCTCTGATTGAAGACGAGGAACTGAGAGAAGGATTCTCTGCCTACGGGAGGGAGGGAGATAGAGAGAGGCTGTGCAAGTCCTAGATAGGGGGGGAGGTGGGGGTAGATCCGGCAACGCCGCACAATCAGCTGATTGTATAGCCGGTCCTAGATGCCCCCCCCCCCTCCCCGCGACCACAGGGACCGCTCTCAATGTCAAGCCGGTTAACTGTTGCCGTACGACAGCTCGTAATTGCTGTCGCACTCTCCCTCAGCGCTACTGCAGAGTCAGCTGTGTGCGGGGCTACACTCTGTCGTACACACTCTGACTTCCCCCACCTGTGTGCAGCGATTAGAAATACATATCCCCTCCCCTCTGTGTGTACTGGTGGTCTAGTCAGCTAGGAAAGCGAGCTCCAACTATGAAAATCATTTGTAATAGATTCAAGATTATTAAGGCCATATCACTTGAACATCTTTCATTCTTGGATATCCTTCATTCGAGGAGCTAAAGTAATGTGTGTGTGTATACTGCATATAAAATTATATATATATATATATATATATATAATTTTATATGCAGTATACACACACACATTACTTTAGCTCCTCGAATGAAGGATATCCAAGAATGAAAGATGTTCAAGTGATATGGCCTTAATAATCTTGAATCTATTACAAATGATTTTCATAGTTGGAGCTCGCTTTCCTAGCTGACTAGACCACCAGTACACACAGAGGGGAGGGGATATGTATTTCTAATCGCTGCACACAGGTGGGGGAAGTCAGAGTGTGTACGACAGAGTGTAGCCCCGCACACAGCTGACTCTGCAGTAGCGCTGAGGGAGAGTGCGACAGCAATTACGAGCTGTCGTACGGCAACAGTTAACCGGCTTGACATTGAGAGCGGTCCCTGTGGTCGCGGGGAGNAAAAGTGTATTTTTTTTTAAAGATTATCTGCCAACGTTTCGACTTACTTTGCAAGCCATCTTCAGGGCTGTAAATATACAATGTCATGAGACTACAATCATAATTGAAATTAACATAATGGAGAATTTCAATAATATAATGTGATATCAAGAGCATGAATGTAAAAAGCTATGTAAGAGAATTTAAGAAGATTTGAAAAACAAATTTGAAAAAAAAAACAATTTGAAAAACATGCAAACAACAACTTATTGACAAAGAAAATATTGAAAAACATTAAAGCAGAAGAAAGAGAATGAAAATATTGAATAACTTTAAAAAACACATTTTTTAAATTTGTGTTTTTTGGATCTACCTTGACCGAACCCCAACTAAAATCATCTAAGAATAATATCTACGGTCAAAAAAAAACTCTTCTCTTATAAATAATTTTGTTTTAAATAATATTATTTATATCGAATAAAATTCGAGAATATTTTTTTTACTTACTTAAGGGATTAACTTGGAAAAGTCTCAGACAATTTTATTTTTATTACAACCTAAGTGCAGCCAAATGTTCCACGAATTCAGCCATCATCAGGGAATTTCATATGAACAGTGATCGACAGCACATCTCAAATTGAATAACGGGATTTACATAGTTGGGCACTAAATTCATGCGATTTCGTCAAAAATCATGAAACAAACCCCAACATATCTATTACTGACACTCGAAGTACCACTGACGTCCTCTATTTGGGGACCTGTAACAATTGGAAACTCTAGTCCCCTCTTGTTGGGCTTGCAGCATGCAGAAAATACTCCAAAGCACGTATACTTTGAGGATTAGTCTTATCATTTGCTGTGTAGAGTGAGCTAGGAAACACTAGGTAACTTTCTTACAATAGGGAAATCAATTGTGATAGATTGAAGTTTATAAAGTACAGGTGGGTCATTTTTCTACCAGGCCCAGAACATACTCCAAAGCACATATACTTTGAGGCCTAGTCTTATCATTGGTTCCGTAGAGTGAGCTAGAAAACACTAGGTAACTTTCTAACAATAGGGAAATAAATTGTGATAGATTGAAGATTATAAAGTACAGGTGGGTCATTTTTCTACCAGGCCCAGAAAATACTCCAAAGCACATATACTTTGAGGCCTAGTCTTATCATTGGTTCCGTAGAGTGAGCTAGAAAACACTAGGTAACTTTCTAACAATAGGGAAATCAATTGTGATTGATTGAATATTATAAAGGACTACCTGTCTACCTGACTCAGTCATTTTTTTACCAGGCCTTTTAGAAGAATGGGTTTTAAATATTTATATAAATAATTTAATTTGCTTATTCTTGTTTATCGATTGTAGTGCAATTACTGTACTCGAAGTATTCGTTGTAAGGATCAGCAAATACTTCACCAAATATAAAAACCATCTGGATGAGTTCGACCTTCTAAGAGAGTTTATTAAAACCCGTTTTTGCTAAGTGAGCGTTCAACAGTATCTTTGTAGAGCTTTATCGCCCGCTCACACAAACTAAATTCTCTCAACAAAGCAAATACATCATCGTATCAAATTGCTTTAGTCCTAATAATAAATGTTTTTGTATGAAATGAAGGAAGTAGCCGTTTTTGAATCTGGCATTTAAATGACAACAATCAATTTTGGTGATTGAAGTCAAGTTGCGATTCCAATATAAATAGGGAAGACTTTTTATTGGATAGAGTCCAGGACAGGGTGGGGCTTGAACCCACAGACGTATCTTACAAATTTGTTACTCCGGCCAAGCTGGCTGGCTATTCTTCAATGCCAATCTTTTTAAATTCCTAAATTCCACTTATATATGGTTTTAAATAATTATTTTATGAGTTTCTTTTTAGCTGAAATCGGGTGAGATGAATTTTGTAGAGAAAAGAAATTTGTAGCTCAATCTGAAAAATTGCCAGTATCAGAATTATTGCTACGAAAAATACATATAAGAAAAAATAGACTTGAAATGTATATTGCATTTTTCTTCGATAAAAAGTTTTATGAAATCACGTATTATGGAAGACATTTAAAAATATAAAAAGGGGAAGAGTGAAGGTTAAAAATCCTTCTTCTCTCAAATATAAATTAATCAAATTTTGTATCGGGTATGATTCGTATGATTTTAATCGGTTATCTATGAGATCTTCTTTTATTGTTTTATAAAAATGTACAGAACAAAATGGACACAATAAAGAAGTATCATTTCAGGCTTCACTTGTTTTCTTCTTTTTTTTTTTCTTTAAAAAAAAAACACATATAAAGAGAGAAACTTGCGATATTGAGTGGTTTTTTTCGCCTCATCCTCTCTCGGATGGATATGTGTCGGCCTTAGTGAGCTTTTCTTTTCTTCCTCTGAAACATTGAAGCTTTTCAGACGTAATTAATCATTTATTGTTACTCCTGCCCATCTAATAGCAGATTTCGTGAATCTGCGGGAACGTACTAGGGCAACAGGAAACACGAGGACTCTGTCCAAGTGTACGCAGCTCTCGTGTGTTCGTCTTTCCCAAGTATGAGGCTTTGAAGAACCCCCCTCCATAGGCTTTGGGAGGAATATAATTAATTCCTACGCTGGCATTCATTGTTCATTGCGGAGCATATCTGCGTTCTCTAGTCCTACTGTTAACGTTTTACGACCACTAAACCATCCTTCGTGGCGGGGACTGAATTACCTCTGCATCGCTATCTACCGCTCGCCGGGCGCACGGGACAATGAGACCTTATCTACTCTAGACTACTTATCAGGGAATACCTAGCGTATGGTATTTTTATTATCCTCTAATATTGTGTCTCAAGTTTATAGTTATTAAAGAACGCCGATAAAACCCCAACAAAGGAGAGAGCATACTCGGGTAATATTTAGTAAGTCATATACATCCTGTGGAGGAATAATGTTCCGGTTTTGGGATTGCGACACGGCACTTCCATCTTTTTAAAATGATAAGATTAGAAATGAATAGTTGTTGGGATTCGTAATGAACCTCATTACAAAAACTATCATACAACTTATTTTTTTTTTTTTTAAATAAACGATAAAACTACAATAAGAAACTAATATATCTATTCAAAAAAAAAAAAAACAGACATAGAACAAATTTCCTCAACTTATTCTAACATTTTTAACATTTTAAAAACCAACAACCCTCCGTCTCAATAAACCTGTCAAAACATTTTTCTCAGTTCCAAAGTCACTTATTCCCAATAATACCCTTCCCTTTTTTTCCTTTGTCCTTTTATTGCCCTCTCTTGTAACAGGCCGCTTTCCATTTACACCTTCCGCCTGCCTTGTACCTGCTACCCCCACTCCCTTTTCTACTTCATTACTCAAAACAAATTCATAATGTTCAGTCATGGAAATGTGAACTTAAGGACAGGACGTCCTCTCTCATCTTCATGATAGGTAGGTGTGGCAAAATACTGCTTTAATGATATTTCAATTTTTTCTTGTCAATTAGTTGTTTGTTTGCATGTTTTTTTCAAATTGATTCTTTTTCAATATTGTTTTCATAAACTTTTAATTGTCTTACACAGCTTTCTACTTTCATACTCTTGATATCACATTATATTATAATTCTCTATTATACTAATTTCAAATATTACTGTATTCTCATGACATTGTATTTCTACAGCCCTGAAGATGGCTTACAATGTAAGCCGAAACGTTGGCAGATAATCCTTCATTAAAAAAATACATTTTTTTAATTTGTGTTTTTTTGGATCTACCTCGACCGAACCCCAACTAAAATCATCTTATAATATATCTATTCTTTTTTACACATTAGGAACACTTGGTCCTATTTAATAAGAAATTTTAAAAGTATGTATATCGTCTTGGTTCGTTATGAAAAAAAAAAAACCTGTCCTCTTGATTCATTTCTGATTGTCAAAATTAAAAAAAAAAAAAAAAAATCTTGTAATTTGTCAAAACAATTGGCATGATCAAGACACTTCTCTGGTCGTTTTATGCCCTATTCCATTGACACATCAGCAGTTTTCATCAACAATCGCAAAGAAAATGGGCCATAAATCACTCACTTTTGAAAATGAATTATCAATTTCATATAATATTGATGAGTTTGTAGAATTCTTGCAGGACAAAAAAAACATTTCTGTTGGTTATTAGGGAAATGTTTTGGAAATGACAAGGGGTCATTTTGCTAAGAACTATATTTTTTAAGCATGTCTGATGAATGCCCATTGGTTATCTCTTGCATGGCCATATTTTGCAGTATTACCACACTCCCATTAAAATTTAATGGGACATGCGATATCAAAACTCCAGAGCCAGGAGGCGTTGAGGTGTTAGCCGCCTCTCTGTCTGCCATTGCCCCCCCCCCCAGATTTCTGGGAGTGTCTATCCCATTGGTTGCTCTAAAATCAGCTGACTCCAGTTTTAATTGGGGTAAGTACCGTGACCGAGTTCCACATATCGTACTTTTCAAGGTCATCAGCTCTACTCCCCTTTAGCTCCTAAAATCTTATATTTCTCCTTCTTGTGTGAACTTTGGTGCGTTCTAAACGTCTACTTTCTTCGATATAAGAAAATATTAGGGATGAATGTGAACCTATAATTAACCTTTGTTAATTAATTTTCAAACATAGAATTTTATTATCATATCCCTAATTCTTCCAGGTTTGGTTTAAGTTTGCTTAGTTAGTTCCTCCCCTTCTGCCGCTTTTCCTTTATTAATTGAAAGAATTAACTTTTATTTCAAATAATGAGCTAATAGTTATTACGTATGACATTCTAAACGTATCCTAAATTGACAATAAACTAAGCACTCCTTAAATTATGCTCTACCTTATATTAAAATATTTAATAGGGAAATTTATGAAATCTATTAATAATTAGAAAGTAAACACAAAAATTAGTAAATTAAATTTTCCCGATAAATCCATTTTCTTACTCAAAAATTAATCATGTCCGTGCATTATTTTTATTTAATCAACTGTTACAATTTTAACTAATTATGAAAGAATTGTTTAAATATCCTTCAGAGAGGAACTATACTAACGAATAGTTTTAGCTATTACATAAATTAAATCACATGTCCATTTGGTCGGTTATCTGTGATTTCAAAGTTTGTAGTTAAAAAGCAATTTTAAAATTATTAGATGATTTTAGTTGGGGTTCGGTCAAGGTAGATCCAAAAAAAAAAATACAAATTTCAAAAAATGTATAAAAAAAACTCTCCTTTTGAGCAATTTTAAAATGGACTAATTGGTTCCCTAATCATCTTCAATAATATCTGGCTCAGAGGAAGCACGGTTTTCATAAAGTATAATCTGTGTAAGAATTTGTTTTAAGTACATTTTTGAATCTACACAGTTGCATATATATGAAATTTGAATGGTTTTTTTTTTCTTCTTAAATCGCATCATCAGAACAACGTTCCTTCGTATGGTCTTTAAAAATTTACGTGATTCACGATACATTAATATAAATAGTATTGGTTCAGCCTTGGTGTATAATTCATAGCAATTCAACAATTTCCTGATCTACTCATATGCTGGGTACATTGTTGTGAATAAGACTGAAATATCTGGATAATTCTGTCTAATTCTCAATCGACCACTCTCTCTCTCTCTCAAACTGATAAATTATTTATCTGTTATTGATCAATTCAAATCAGAATCGGTAATAATGAGACAACTCAGTTCTGAAGCTATCAATTGAGAACGGCATCAATACATATAATTTGTAGCCTTACTGAAGTCAAAATGTGGGATCCTCGAAAAAGTCCTTTCGGATTTTAGCGGGATTCCATATTTTCGGAAAAGTCCTTTTGGATTTTAGCGGGATTCCGTATCTTCGGAAAAGTCCTTTTGGATTTTAGCGGGATTTCCCTTGAGGAATTCAATTTATAATTGTACCATGACCCATGACACAAAATGATTGGAGAAACTTGAAATATGTTCTGTTCAAAAACATATCTTGCGCTTTTATGTTTATGTTTGTTTCACAGGACATATTCTTATACAAAGCTTTATTATTTTAAAAAAGTTAGAATTCAATACTAAGACTTATTTTTGCCAGATGAGTTAGCTAAAGGCTGATATCGAACAAGTGGGAATTGGAGTGGGGATATAGAACCTATAAATAGGTTTAAATTTAAACACAAGAATGGCATCGTTAATTCTCAAAATGGAAACAAATAGAATTAATCTTCAAGATAAATTAAAAATAATTTTGTTACAGTAAAAGCTAAATATTTACATCACATTGATATTCAATGATTTAATTTAGTTTAAATAGCATGTGAATGAAACGATTAGTTATTAGAACCAAACCATCATTAATAAATAATGAAATAATAATCGTATTTTGTCTCACTAATCACTACATAGTAGTATAATTCTTTAGAAGGAGTAATTGTTATTTAGACGGGTCGAAATTCGATAAATTGTAAGAGAATAATGATGTAAAAATTTGTTCTTTTTTTGTAAACTACTTTACACTATCAGAGAAATAGTTAACTTGACAATCTAAACTTAAGATTCAAGGTATTTTCCCATTCTAAAAGCAAAAATTATCAACGAAACTCGGTACATTGTATTAAATATAATATTGAGTGAACTAAGTTGTTATTATGAAAAAACGCTAAATATAACATTATATACAAATATTTCAAAGCCAACTTGCAGAGAAATTTACCTAGTTCAGGAAATTCCTTTGTGATAACGGTTTCTTTTTCTGGGCACTGTGGTCAATTTCATCAGGGCTTTAAGTTTACAAGAAACCTATTTACTTAATATTTCATTTATTATTACTCGTGTTATATCTACTCAGCTTCATATTTTGTATTTTCTCAATATTCTACTTCTACAGCGATAAACTTCTCAAGAAATCAGTAAGAAATCTTCATTTGTCCTCACTTTATCAGATTAATACACTTATCTAGTTTTTGTTTTAAATTATATTAGGCAAAAAACTATAGGCACTATGTTTTTCTAATTTATTATGATTTACAGGTGTCACATTACCATAAGAATTAATTTCAAAATTTAAGATAAGAGAGTCCATAAGCTCAGGAGTATCATAAATTATGCAGACATGACATATATTACCATGTTTCATTAATTAATTAATTATAACGAACACATAATCAATAGTAAATGACTGATTTAATCTTATAAGTTAAAAATTGAAATTTTACTCGAGTTCGATTTATACTGATTAGAAACGAGAAAGGTATTAATGACCAATACTCCTACTTACATTTTTAAATATCTTTCTTTATATTACACATGGATTTTTCTCAAAAATATATCAGAACATATATGTTAGAAATTCTTTTTTTCTTATAAAGATAATCGCAATGTTCTAATATTTTCTACACTAAGCCTATCATCACCTTCTCCTCAACTTCAGCCATTTTGTTTGCAGAAAAAATCCTGAATCCTAAATTTGGTTAATTTAATGTAAACATGGCAGCCTAATACAATGTCTGCACTATTAGAGTCCTTCTTTTTTTTTCAATACAATATAAAATATATATAAATGATATCACGATTATGTGCCTTAAATTATACAATTTAATTTTACATTTAATTGCTTTTTTGATACATAACCTGAAGTTGTACACATAACTATATGAAATATATAATAATTGACAAATAGACTCAAAAAGAAATATAAAATTTTGCATAAAGCGTATATTATAGTTCAAATTTTTAGATCTGGAGCGAAAGCAATCGGATGAAGATACATTTTGTTTGAAGAATTACATTCTATTCTGAACCATCATATTTTTTTAGCTTTCTTTACGCATACCTGTAATGATTTGGAAAAAATAATTCAATTAATATAAATTTTTTGGTTGCGTTGGGGTTACATTTATATCCAAGCTAAAAATATAAATGTCCGTTAAGACTGGGAAATCTATTTTGGTCGATGTGTAAATGTCTGGTGATGATAAATAAAAATGTTGATCTTCTCATCTATTCTTCTGGGCACAATAATTTTTCCGAGGTTTTATATTGCTGTAATAAATATGAGATAGAGTAACAGGTTAGAGTGAGAAATACTGCTTGTCAATCCGTCTAGCCTAGTACAGACCAACCATAATTTTTTTTTTTTTTTTACATTTGTAGTGTCTTGACTGATAATAATAAGAAGTTAAGTTGTCTGTGAAATGTCATACAACATGTATTGAGAATACATATTATATATTAGTCCGATTCGGAGTTTTACGTGTTTTTGCCCTGTTTTCACCCCCCAGTGGCGAACGACTAGGGGTAGAAGTGGCTGGTGTACCGGTAGCCTCCCTGTCGAGTGAGCAGTACCACAACTCAAATAGAGAAATACGTACACACGAAGAGCAACGGGGGCTCCAGCGGTGCAAGAGGGGGGGGGGGGGGCCGGGGATCTGGCAACGCCGCACTATCAGCTGTTCATCCGACTGGCTCTTGTCACAGGCGGATCCTGAGCGAACAGTTGACTGCCGATATGGGAGCATGCCCGTTACAATAAAGAGAAACTATGCACTATTTACAGTATTAACATATACCATAAAAAAAAAAAATTCTAAAAATTTTTAGGATATATAAATATAATTATTATTTGCAGTTATAATTGCTTTACTCATGTAGCAATGTATAGACATTACCGAATATAAGTATATATTATGTCATATAGATTTTTTCCTCCTCTTTGGTTGAGGCCCTCCAGGGAATATATTGCACAGCGAGCAGAAACGATGGTATTCGATGACAAATAATTTATCATCAGTAATTTGTCAAATCCAGTCAACTTCCCTTGAACTAAAGTCAACTGAGCAAACAGAATTCGCTCACTAATATGAATGATAAATATGATTAGAGATATTTTTATATAAAACTTATTTCATCTTACAAATTGAAAAGGACAATGAAAGGAAAAAAAATTAACTCAACTTCATAATTAGATTCGTAGATATCATTTGCAATATGCATTTTCGCAATAATTCTTTAGAATGCGACTTTAAAATTTGTATTTAAGCACTAGTAATAAAACACTTATAAAGCAATTTTTCACTTCTATTATTCTTCTTATTTTGTAAATAATGACGCCCAAGTACCGATTTCTCTAATTCTAAGAAGGCTTGCGCACCTCTCCGTTAATAAATTATTAATTTATTTTATTTAATAAGGTTCTTTCGTAAAACTATTAGTTATCATAAATGCAGCAAATAGTTGTCTGATAAAGCATTTTTTACATGTATGATGTTACACAAATTTTTCTTACATTAAAATAAACAAAGATATTACAATTTTAAATACTATAAATGTAATCATACTCAAAGCCTAATGATTCTTTTCGAATTATATATATTGTAAGAGAATAATGATGTAAAAATTTGTTCTTTTTTTGTAAACTACTTTACACTATCAGAGAAATAGTTAACTTGACAATCTAAACTTAAGATTCAAGGTATTTTCCCATTCTAAAAGCAAAAATTATCAACGAAACTCGGTACATTGTATTAAATATAATATTGAGTGAACTAAGTTGTTATTATGAAAAAACGCTAAATATAACATTATATACAAATATTTCAAAGCCAACTTGCAGAGAAATTTACCTAGTTCAGGAAATTCCTTTGTGATAACGGTTTCTTTTTCTGGGCACTGTGGTCAATTTCATCAGGGCTTTAAGTTTACAAGAAACCTATTTACTTAATATTTCATTTATTATTACTCGTGTTATATCTACTCAGCTTCATATTTTGTATTTTCTCAATATTCTACTTCTACAGCGATAAACTTCTCAAGAAATCAGTAAGAAATCTTCATTTGTCCTCACTTTATCAGATTAATACACTTATCTAGTTTTTGTTTTAAATTATATTAGGCAAAAAACTATAGGCACTATGTTTTTCTAATTTATTATGATTTACAGGTGTCACATTACCATAAGAATTAATTTCAAAATTTAAGATAAGAGAGTCCATAAGCTCAGGAGTATCATAAATTATGCAGACATGACATATATTACCATGTTTCATTAATTAATTAATTATAACGAACACATAATCAATAGTAAATGACTGATTTAATCTTATAAGTTAAAAATTGAAATTTTACTCGAGTTCGATTTATACTGATTAGAAACGAGAAAGGTATTAATGACCAATACTCCTACTTACATTTTTAAATATCTTTCTTTATATTACACATGGATTTTTCTCAAAAATATATCAGAACATATATGTTAGAAATTCTTTTTTTCTTATAAAGATAATCGCAATGTTCTANGGCCCGGATAGCAAGAGATCCAGGTTCGATTCCTGGCGAGGACGGATAGATTTTTTTATTCTGTTCCCTCTCATGAATTATTTATAATTTACGTGGGATAAATAAAACCACAAATAAAAATATTTAAAAATTTATGATTTAAGTTAAGAATAATTTGTTGATGAAGTTGAATCAAGACATCAATTTGTTTATGCCAAAAATAGAGAATTGCCAATTAATTGGTTCGGTCAAGCTAGATTCAAAAAATACAATTTAAAAAATGCGTATTGTATAATTATCTGCCAATGTTTCGGCTCTTATTGTAAGCCATCTTCAGGGCTATCATGAATGCGAGAGGAGACGTCGTGCCTCCAGGATCCCATGTTCATGACTCATCAGCCGAATATATAATATAATATAATAAATAAGAACAGTGGGAATATATATTCCTATGTAGAAATGTAAAATAAATATATACATACATAGATGTTTAAAAACACTAAATTCCCACACAGAAATCATCTATTCACGTTGGTCCCATGACGCGAATTTTGAATGATTTTAACGGATTTTTATCGGTCCTCTTTCCTAAAGTTGAAAATTTGGCCATTTAAAAATTATATATGAGTGTGTATATGTGTGTTTGTTCGCGCCCTAGCCTCAAAGATTTTTTTATTTAGGAAGATCCATTTCTCAATAATAGAATTTTTAGTTTTTTCATTCATGTACAGTAGAACAAATAACCAGCAGAAGATTAATTTTTTCAAAATGAATTAAAGATCAGTTTATCAATGGTACAAATATCACGTTTTGAAACTAGTCATCTTTGAAGCTCGTGATGACAACAGTGCTGTTTTTTTTTATTAAAAAATAATTAATTTTTTTATTATTTTATGTTTTAAGATAATTCTACATTGGCTAAATAACTCACACTGAGGATATTAATTTGAAAAATGACTTTCACCAGAAACAACACAAAATAAATTAATCTTAAATTTTTTATGACTTGTTTCCTACATAATATCAAACTAGTTATTATGTAGATAACAAGTCATGAAATAGTTACAGCTTGAAACTGTAGAATAAACCAGTTTATTTATTGATATAAAAAACTAGAGATTTATAAGCTAATAATCCCTGCCTAAAGAAAAGGGTGCATATTTTTCTTGCTGTATGAATTATTTTATGGTAAATTTCTAGAATTATTTTGTGACACTGTTTAGGATTAAGAAGTAGAATGATTTCTCGCATACTTATAAGACATGATATAGGGTTTGATAGGATTAAATGTATTATTATATCACCTTCCATAGTCTGAGCTAACAATGCCACTTCTCTCAATATCTTCCAAGTTTCTCCACTCTCATAATAACTAAGATTAAATTAAGTGAAAAGTTCTCTTTGGGTAATAGTCAGAGGAGATAATACGCCGTTGAAAGGCGATCAAAGGACGGAAAGGACTGAAGGGGGTCTCAATTATTTAGAGCGCCTGTGTGTGTATGTGTGTGTCATTCTCCATCAAAGAGGGATCGAGAGGGAGGAGAGAGAGATAGAGCGAGAGAGTGAGAGAGAGAGAGAGAGAGAGAGAGAGAGAGAGAGAGAGAGAGAGAGAGAGAGAGAGAGAG
>KZ807091.1:640484-659542 GCA_000696205.2 Oncopeltus fasciatus
AGAGAGAGAGAGAGAGAGAGAGAGAGAGAGAGAGAGAGAGAGAGAGAGAGAGAGAGAGAAAGAGAGTGTGTGAGGGAGGAGCTATTGCAAACTACTTTTTAAGAAGGAAACCTCCGATTGGCTATAGTTGCATGTACCTTCGGTAATAGTTCAAGTTATGGCCTAGCTACCGATAACACCTGCAAGTTCTAATGGCAGTACGATGAAGAAACTCGTCAGTGCTTACTATATTTTGAAGGAAGTCTTAACTCTCGAAGAGGTTATATTTAAGTGATCTAAAGAACTATTGATAAAGATATTTACTAAATCAGATCCTATTTAATCAACATAACGTGGCTTTTCAAACGAAATTCCAACTGCAATTCAAAGAATCTTCACTTTCCTTTCCAAAAAATTTAATCCAAATTTGCCAGTTCAAAAATTCCACAGCAGGAACTGATAGACTCGTCAATTTCGGTGGTGAAAGTGACTTTTTATTTTTATTTTATTTTTTTTACAAGGCACTTATTTACCACTACGACTATTAGATGAAATAAGGAATTCTCAAGCCAGGATAGAAATTTCTCCGGTTTGCTTCAACATATTTCGTCTTCAAAAGAAAATACTATAAGAATATTAATGGAGAATGGATGGGATCATCTTCAAGCTGTCTGGTACAACACGGTGCCACAAAGATGCCATTAAACTTGTAAAGATACCTAGATTACAAATTCATTATACTGCCACGAGAGTAGGACAAGGGATAATAATATCTCTTGCTATATCGCAGTACAGTTCTTTCGCAGTTGCTGTGGAAGTTGAAAAGACGAGTCACTACTTGGACTAAGTTTTTATGTCCTACTGGTTAAGTGACAAGGCGGGAAGCACAGACAGAGGTCTCCATTTCAATCGCATCCCTACCCTTCGGAACACTGTCCAATAGATCTAATACCGTATCAGATTCACTAGGAAAATACATCGTGTGAGAACAGATTTGAGGAAGAACACACATGATGCCAAAAATGTATCCAACCAACTCCACCTGAAAGAAAACATCTGAAATCACTGACGCATAGAAAATACATAATAAACATTATTTATTTTTATAAATCTACAGGCTCCAGAATTGAAATTCCATATGCGTGTTATTGTGTTTCATATAGGAAACATAGACAATTTTTTATATACCCTTTCAACCACTATGGGTCAAGGGAGGGGGGAGGGAGACTATCCAGAGGTAACCATCCTATTATAACCCTTCAGGGATTGTTTTTGTATATCGAGTAAAGCCTGTTTAGGATGGGGTCGAAGCCGCACGCCAGGCATGAGAATCAGGAACGGATCTCCTCGGCTATCCCGGCGCCTTCAATGAAATTTTGAAAAATCCTAAATCTCCACTGACTACAGGAATCTGGAAAACACTATCTCATCACATTAAGTATGTCTGTTTTGACTAAAATTAGTGCGTATAAATTTCTTTATCAAGCAACAAGTACTTAAAACAGCCATTCCAGACCACTTCTGTAACGCGTTACAAGAGGATATATTCGAATAACTAAGGTTAAATATGATTGAAATGGAAATATCCAAAGGCACGAAGAACGACAGTGATACAGAGAAGAGATTGACTAAAGAAGTTCCTGAAACAAATTTAGAACTGAATGCAGTAAGGTGAACCTCCGAGGCGGAGCCCTGGTGGACTCACCGGTCATTAGGATGGCAGACATGAGAGCTGGGCTCGGGGCGTGACTTGTATGTGCTCACCTTCTTCTCCTACCTGCACCATGAGGAGCTCCAATAGTGCGGCCTCGCTTCCTATATCCCACGTGGCAGGCACGCTGTAAACTGGGAGACTGCTACCTGCATTATCTTATCTTAGTCTGGGATTAACATTAAGCACATTTAATATATGTAAAATCCAATAAAGCCAATCACAAATAGAGCGATCTACGTATCAACTATCAGAAACATTAGGAACTGGTCATCTTCTGGTGCCTGACCAAATTGAATGTTCTACCGCTGATTGAAGGTTCTCCCATCTGTTCTTACAACTCGGAACAACTTAAATGGCGCTGCCAGGCAAAAGTCTTCGCCCCAAAGCGCATTTTCCTCAAAATGTTTTCAACAAGCTCTTTAAAACTTATTGTTATATAATCTTTTAACTTTTGTTGATTGCTTATGGGATTGATATACCAATCCAATAAAATATAGTTTTCGTTTTCTTTATCATTATATTCTCTTTATCGGCTTTATTAACACGACGCAATATAAAACCAAATATCAAATGTTTATCGTTCATCGGAGAGGGAAAATTTGCGTTCTCATTGATATATTTAGGTGCCAAGTTGTGTAAAAAGCAACAACAAATGCTTCATCAATAGGGGGGGTCTAAACACAGAGGTAGTCGGGACATTTTTAACAAATTGTTTTAAAAAATTTATTTAAATATAAAGCTGTTATTATTGTTGTTATAAGGCTAAAAAATGCGTCACTACTCAAAGGGGCAAGTTTAGTTTTACTTTAAAGATTAATCATTCAAACAAAACACAAAAAATTAAATTTAAAACCGGTCGAGGTACTAAAAGTATAAGGACCTTCCTCAACAGCATCGCTAAAGATATTCCTAAAAAACTTTTTTTCATTTTTTTCTCGTTTTCAGATCTTTAGTATTTTTGCTCATTTTTTTTTTTGTGATTTTTCATGCTTGACTATTCCACGCAATATTACTATACTTGCATTCCTTATAATACGATCATGGCTGTAAGTTCTGCAAAATTTTAATGACAGTCTGTAGTAGGAAATTTATTGAAATGATCAGTATCACATAATCCACAAAAAGAAATTTTTTTTATTATTAATTACTTTAAAAAAAAAAATTTTTCTCTAATAAACAGTGATATTAATATGATATTACGTGTCGTTATATACTTATTATTATGACATTGGAGAGCATACCAAGATTAACTGATATATCTTTACCTTCGTTACTTAGCCAAAATTTGAAGCAGGCGGTAAAATCCGTCACTTGAATTCCTTGCTTTCCCCAGGAGATGATGAGACGGCTGGCCCAGGTGTGGGTTGGACCAATCAGCATCGCTAAGAGAACACAGGGCCGTCATCGGAAGGGAGAAATTGTTAAAGAAGGAACTGAGCCAGTTATTGATTGTTGGGAAGAGCGCACCCTTGCTTTGAGAAAGCCAGATGGCCAGCAGATCTTCCACTCATGCTGTATTTTGGTTTTCACGTATGACTGCATGCAAACGGCATAAATACTTCGAGTGAAGTGGGCTTAATAAAAACAGCCGTGTACGTGCAGCCGTGGAGGTGCATACAAGATTATATATTTACTTTCTGAATATCCGTATTTATGAGGGAAAGGGGGAATTTTTCCCTTTCAGAAATCGAGATAGTCACTTGATGATGATCGCATCATCATACTACTTCTTAGGTCTTACTTATCAGGGTTATATTGGGACAGACATTTAATAATTTTTATAACTGAAGGACAGAGCTGGTGCAGCTCTTGAGCTGGTGCAGCTCTTGAGCTGGTGCACCTGAGAGTAGGTGCTCCTCTCAAACCGTCTCTTCTAAAATGTGGAAATCGAAGCTAAACTTTGTTTTTTTTTCTTCTAAAATAGAGAATTATATTTCAGATTTCAAAGCTTTCAGTTAATTGGAAAACAAGTTTATTGATTGTTCAAATCGAACAAGATGATTTAGAAAATGAACGACATGAATGAAAACATCGGTTATGGCTACGTTACTATCATTCTAATTCAATGATTATTTTAAAGATGACCATCAGTATAAAGGCTGATCTGCTTATATTAAGTAATCTAATCTCCGCCCATAAAATGTTTGTTAGCAAAAATACGTTTTATATAAAGTATGGGTTCAATTATTTTATTTGTACTGGTAATTAGGGTCAGATGTTCCCAGAGACGCCAAGGCAGAGTCACTCATTGAAAGATGACTGAGCTCCGAAGACGGAATCAATGAACCCGAATGCGATTAGCAAGTAAAATACATACAATTTCCAAGAATTGGTTGTGATTTGATAATCCCAATTATGGGTTCAATTTTTGATGAACAGTCCAAAAATGGTGCAGCAGATTAGCTAGTTGAATTTTAAGCACCTGACAGAGTCAAAGGTATGTTTGGTTACTTATATCAAAGCATAAACAAATCTAATGTTGGGCTCTCTCCTTTTGCCCCACCTTGGTTATGCAGTCTTATATACCTTTCTTTAATCAGATCAGTTTCCGTCTTGTTCAACAGTTAGGCCACCCTTACCTGATGGACAATCAGCAATTGCTTGGCAATAAACATCAGAAAATAGCATGGCTCGTCTTTAGAAGGATGCTCTTTTCATTCCAACTCAACCATCCAGTGTATGCATACAACGCAGACGGTAGGAACCCTGCTCTGTTTTGGATCTCTTTTCCTCCTTAATTTTCTGACGCCGGTCGTTCCAGCAGATCAAACCAACCACCTTTATTTTATGTAGGGGATAGAATTCTCACCTGAACAACGACGCTCAAGAATTTTAATTTCAGGCAGTTTAAAAAGAAATCGTCTACGTACATCCTTAGGTGAAATTCGTTTAATATATATAGAAGAGAAGCTATATTATCGTGGATCAAGGAAGCAGGTTCTCAAAGCACCATTGTTTTATGATACTTGTTGTTGTTGTAGCTTTCCTTGCTACATTTTTTAGTAACATTTTTTCCAATATTAACACTGAAAACATTGAAATATCATAGATTATCTAGATAAGTGTTCGGGATAACAGAGCATAGCTCTCTTAACTTTACTGCTTGGTAGCTTAACATAGACAACTTGGCCCTTTTCAAAAGATACTAGGAGCTTATGAATGATTTTGGGCTTCTCCAAAGGGAGAAGCAAAAAATTAAGTCGAAATGCGTCCGGGTTAAGTGAACTTGTGACAGTACAAGGGTGAGATCACTAATAGTGGTTCAGGAATATTCGAGTGGGATGAACAAGGGTGGGATTGCTAATAGTAATAAGGATATTACAATAATTAATTCTGATTATCCACTTACCCACCTCTCCCATTCAGCCGATTTTAGTCGTGAACTACCTCATCCAACAGTTTGCATAATCTGGATAAAGAACTCGCAATCTATAGCTTAAAATTATAAATGCTAGAGCACTTACACGCACACATGCGCGCACTTAACCACGCAAGCACGCACACACGCACCCCCCCCCCCCCACACACGGGGTAGCTCTCACCCCCACATACACCGCAACCCCCCCCCCCCCCCACACACCCCCCCCACAAACATATAATTCTAAACGGAACATATTTTAAGTTTCTCCAATGTTAGATCAGATATATCTGTTAAAATTGTGAAAAGTTGCATTTGTAAATAAATAGTTTACTGCCAAACCAACAACATTAATAGTTTGTTTTTCTACGGGAAAGGAACTAAAATTATATCGGTCTTTATATTGAAAAAGAAATGAAGAGCAAATTTTCAAATTACTTTAAACCGTTGAAAGAATTATTTATTAACAATTATGATTGGGAAGGTTCTACACAAAGTAAAGAATTAAAGTGTGAGAATGGTCGGGGTTTCGGCCAGGAAGAAAAAAATATATACACCACAATTTGGAGTAATATTTTTATTTATGCCAACGTTTCGGCTTAGCTAGTAAGCCATCATCAGGGCAATGGTGTTGGGTGGAGAAATCTCCCCAGGGCGGTGTCAGACATTTATATTATTTATATATTTTTTTCTTCCTGGCCGAAACCCCGACCATTCTCACACGATATTCGAGACGGCCAACTAATCATCAACCATGTAAAGAATTAAAATAATAAATAGAATATAGTGGCAAATTTTAATTGTATCTTTATCTAGTTTGATTCCTAATCCTTCCTCCTTTTAAGTTTATTATTATACACTTTGAAAATAAATTCAAATAGTAATCAATTATATCTTATAAGACTAATTGGTCCAATTTTTTAAGCTTTTTAATTCTTTAGTTCATATAAATTAAATCTGTTATTTTCATGATTCGAAGTATGTTAAAAATTTGTATTAGTTTTAATCTTGGCTTCGGTTTGCCCACACGTGATCATTTATATGCCATGGGCTTACTAAGATCCTCGTGCACGTGGTTCGTAGCAGTCTTTGTCGAAAGTTATGAGAGACTTCTACTTTTAAAACTCCAAGCAAAATTATTTATTGCTTTCTATTTAGTTGCAAATTTATATTGTATGTAAACAACATTTCTCTTGTTATTGGAGATTAAAGTCTTTGTGCCATGTGATCCACAAGGCTCTGAGGTATCACACTCGCTTTACAGTCACCAGCAAATATCTCCTTCGGGCGGCACGTGTGCTTCATGTAACATGAGAAGCATTGGCACATGGAGATTTTCTCAGGATGAAAATTCATGTACAGTAAAGTACTTCAAAATTTTTTTGAACGTTAAGTATTTTTTACAAGAAATGCAAGGGAATAGAATAATAAAATCTTACTACCTAAGCCGGGACTCGAACTGCTTTCTGGGCAGTTATGCTATTTCTTGTATAAAATTAACGTGGGATTAAATACCTCTTAAATTCTGCTCCAATTTATTTTTCTTCAAAATCTTTAGCTCTTATCCAACTTTCTCCAACCTAGAGCAAGCTGAGGTCAAAACGACACTATGTAACGGTATTCGAGACCCCCACCATAAATTGCTGTTTTGGAACCATGAAGTTTTCTTATACCAGGTTCAAATACAAATACCCACCGACAATGGGGATTATTACACAAATACGCCTTTATCCCTGAAGGAAATGTACCAAACAAATTTCTACAAATACAAGCAACTAAAATAGGGAATGACTGCGTAGAAATATAGAAATTTCCAAGCTGATTTCAATAGAAAAGGAGAAATTAGATTAATTAGTCATTTTATATTAAAATGACAAATGTCTTTAATTGAATTTAGTTTAAAGAATTTTCGTTTAATATATTTCGTCTATGTACCTCAAAATTTTCAATGCTATATCTCCAAGCATCATCAAGTAAATAAGAAAGAACAAATTATTACTATTCTCATGAATTAGGTATTTTAAAGAATATTAATTAAAAATTTATTAGTAATTACATTCTGCACATTTTGTACATCTTGTAAAGAGCAGTTTGGTAATAATGATATGTACTACATAAGATAATATAAAAAATAAATATGTAGATTTAAGATTTAAGAAGATTTAAAGAAAAATATAAAAATAAAAATAATAGTATTAAATGAATAACTCAAACAATTCAATCAATTTATCAATTTAATAATAGGAAAAAAAATTCAAGGATGAAAATTAACAGTGTATAATGATTATAATGAAAAAAAAAATTAAATAATGACATTAGCCTGTATTTCGATTGATGATATTGATGGAAATCTGTCCTGCGTCAGGACTCATATATCACTATTTTCAATATTTTTTTTTTCATATTGGTTTATTGAAGGACTGGCAATTAGTATTATTAACAATGGTTATTATATACATATACTATCGATATAATATTTAATATACATGTGCGTTTCGTTAGAAAATGCTTCCCCCGCTATTCTAATTCATGATGTCTTGACAGTATACTTTGTTTATAATTTTAAGATCTATACCACTCTGCGATATATACAGCTAATGACTGAAATTGCTCAAGACATGTGAGGGGGGTTAGGGGATATTTAATAGCATTCTTTTTCCGTCAGTTATGAATAAAAGTATTGAATGTGGTTCGTTTAAAATGAGATTTATATTATTTATGTATCATACAATTTTTTACAAATTAATTATAGGTACGCAAGAATACAACTAAGGGGAATGGTTGGAATCCCACT
Source organism: Oncopeltus fasciatus (assembly GCA_000696205.2). Lineage (NCBI taxonomy): Eukaryota > Metazoa > Arthropoda > Insecta > Hemiptera > Lygaeidae > Oncopeltus > Oncopeltus fasciatus. Next base: position 648,330 of record KZ807091.1, read on the forward strand.
CATTTTAAAATGTATTTTTCTAAAGTTACATTTTTACGAAAACTCATACATAATATTAGCAAAGACTGTCATAAACTCTAACTCCCTCTTCATTTCTAATCTGTCTGACACTTCTAATATTACAATATTTATATATTTATTAATATGCTCAATAATGCCCCGTTCAAACATTTTATTNCCACTACTTACAATTGTCTTCCCTACAACCTACTACAAAGCAGGCGGAAGGTGTAAATGGAAACCGGCCTGTTACAAGAGAGGGCAATAAAAGGACAAAGGAAAAAAAGGGAAGGGTATTATTGGGAATAAGTGACTTTGGAACTGAGAAAAATGTTTTGACAGATATATATATATATAATGTTTATAACTTACTCTTGGTTGATTACGTCAATTACGCGATCAATCCCCCTTAATAGTAGCCCCCTACGTCTCCCACCCTTTGAAGAAAATTTCTCCGAGGGAAAGGCAGATCACTAAGGATGAAAAAATAAATTAAAAAAAAAAGTCTGTTTAACAACAGATATAAATGCTATGTCATATTGTCGTCACAAAACGTATAACAGTTTCGACAATATCTATTCTCATGCTTTTCCTATTTTTTTATTTTTATTAATATTTATTGTGTTAAAAGTAATTAAAACAGCGGTTATGATTTTTATTATCCGAAGGACACAAAGAATATTGCTTAGCCTAACTTTATTATTATTATTATTCAATTAGGTTTATAACCTAACTGTTATTGAACCTTAAATTTTTTTTTTGAATCCTTTGTCATGAATTCAGTCTTTACACTTTTACAAATATTACCATTTGATTTATGATATAAATGGAAAGTTAAATCGAAGTTATTTTAAAACTCCCATTTCTATTCCATAGTTTATTACCACATTATATATATCACACTCATCCACTTATTTAATTTAAAAATGGATAGATGAATTAATTTAAGGGAAAATAGAGGTATCAAATGAAGGAAGACGGTCGCACAAATAGCTCAAGCCCTTAAATACATTAGTAAATCCTAAAGTTATGGCTTTAGAGTAACACATCCGTTAAACGTCCCATTAGGGGTTGATGATAAGGGTGGGGGTCCTTTTTGGGGGAAATATAATTAACATAATGGCTCACAGATCAAGATTAATTAATTTTTTTTTGGCTTCCGTCACTGTGTATTAAAAAATTCTTATCTTACTCAAAAAAATCACTTACTTACAAAAGTTCCTTCCCCTATTTGAAAAAAAAAAAAAAAAAAAAAGGTAATCGAACATTCAAAAAGAGAGTTTGTTGACCGTAGATATTATTCTAAGATGATTTTAGTTGGGGTTCGGTCGAGGTAGATCCAAAAAACACAAATTTAAAAAAATGTATTTTTTTAATGAAGGATTATCTGCCAACGTTTCGGCTTACATTGTAAGCCATCTTCAGGGCTGTAGAAATACAATGTCATGAGAATACAGTAATATTTGAAATTAGTAAAATAGAGAATTATAATATAATGTGATATCAAGAGTATGAAAGTAGAAAGCTGTGTAAGACAATTAAAAGTTTATGAAAACAATATTGAAAAAAAAAACCAATTTGAAAAAAACATGCAAACCAACAACTAATTGACAAGAAACAATTGAAATATCATTAAAGCAGTAATTTGCCACACCTACCTATCATGAAGATGAGAGAGGACGTCCTGTCCCTAAGTTCACATTTCCATGACTGAACATTATGAATTTGTTTTGAGTTATGAAATAGAAAGGGGAGTGGGGGTAGCAGGTACAAGGCAGGCGGAAGGTGTAAATGGAAAGCGGCCTGTTGCAAGAGAGGGCAATAAAAGGACAAAGGAAAAAAAAGGGAAGGGTATTATTGGGAATAAGTGACTTTGGAACTGAGAAAAATGTTTTGACAGGTTTATTGAGACGAAGGGTTGTTGGTTTTTAAAATGTTAAAAATGTTAGAATAAGTTGAGGAAATTTGTTCTATGTCTGTTCTCCAGTTAACGACAGAACAGACATAGAACAAATTTCCTGAAACGTTGGCAGATAATCCTTCATTAAAAAATACATTTTTTTATTTGTGTTTTTTTGGATCTACCTCGACCGAACCCCAACTAAAATCATCTTAGAGTAATCGAACATTGAGTTTTCGTGCTCAGAATTATTATGGTAGCTTCTTTTTATTTCCTTTTTCTATTTTAACATTTATATTTGTAGATTTAGTTGAGATTTTACCATAATACAACTGAAAATAATAAAATCTTCTTACATAACTCTCGGTCTCTCCTTGAAGAAATTCTCCAAGTAGTAAGGGCACTTTCTGTGCTGTCATATTGACATTACTGCTTCGGCACCTGTTACATTTAGTTAATCTTAAATTGTAAAAACAAATTTATTTTTGCATAGTTCTTTTATATTTTAATTTTAGTGTGAAAATATATAAATGTATTTAATTTTGTCTTTAAATCTTGTTCTATTTTATAATTATATCTATGTTCACCAAGAAATTTCATTTAAAATCTCAGTATGAAGTGATTTTTTTTTTTCATTTATAAACATCACTATACACATATTTTTCATTTTCTTATATGAATTTTTCGTAGATGGTGCTCACGCATAGGACTCAAGATGATGAGCTTTTAAAGAGTTTTAGGAACAATTCTAGTTTTGGTAATAATCACAAAACCATATAATTATAACCTTATATACAATATTTGTTTCTATTGTATGAAAAAATAAATAATTAATATTTATTATGATAGTTCAAAACTCCTAAAACTCTGTTAAAATTCACGGCTTCAGAATGGACAGTGAGCGAAAACGTAACGGGAAAAACGCGTTTTAGTTTCTTGCGAGTTAAGTTTGAAACCCCTTCTCTTATAATTACTTGGCGGTCTTAGTATATTTTCCCTAGGGACATTTAACTTTTCACTTTTACTCCAGAGAAGCGATTTAAAAAAAAAAATTTTTTTTCGATTAGCTAAGTAAGTTATGATGCGTTTAAACAAGAACAAAAGTATAATATTTAACAATTTTTTAGTGCAAGGGAACAGAATAAAAAATCTAACTGTCCCAGCCAGAACTCGAACCTAAATCTCCTGCTATCCGGGCCGGTGCATTTACCAATTTTGCTACCAGGACAAGTCTGATAAGTTATTAAATTCCCCGCACAAGTGTCGAAAGTCTAACCTTCGAGGCCGAGGAATATGTCTTCTTATGCTCGGATGTAAAATAAAAAAAATATTTATTTAAAAGTAAATAACGACAGTCATTTAAACAGCTTGACAATGTCAGCTTCTCCGAGCATAAGACGATATATTCGTCGGCCTCGGAGGTTAGACTCTCAACACTAGTGCGGGGAATTTAATAAGTTATCAGGCTTGTCCTGATAGCATAAATGGTAAATGCAACGGCCCGGATAGCAGGAGATCCAGGTTCAAGTCCTGACTGGGACAGTTACATTTTTTTATTCTGTTCCCTTGCACTAAAAATTGTTAATATATACGTGGGATTAAATACCACAAAAAAATTTATAAAATATAATCATTAACTTCCACAAAGTAAAATAACCAATATTTCGTTAGAAATATCTAAATATTTCGTAAAATATGAAGTAGATTAATTTGTCTCAAATGTAGCAGAAATGTTTCTCGTTAAAGCACAGTTTTAACGAAATCATGTTAAAAGCTGACAGGTACTTGAGTATTTGTTCAGAAATATTCTGCAGCACCAGGCATATCTACATTCTTCTGAGCTATTGTTAACTGACACACAACAGTCTTGTTGGAATCGTGAATCACAGCCAGTTGTCTTTTAAGAGAGATATTTCAAGCAATCGCCACAGATTAGAATTAATAATAATATTATTATTAGGGATTTTTATTTTAAAATGCCAGGTATGATCATTCACAAAAATGTCCCACAAAAATCGGTTATTGAATCTGAAACTTTTAAAATCCTAGTAGAATTTCAAAAATATTTAGAAATATATGACTGAACTGAAAATGAAATTTCGCAAGCCTCTTCTGAAAACAAAAATGCATGGTTGGATTCGTTAATGGCTGAAATCGGTTGAAGGATGGTTTTGAGTGGGAACAAAATTTGAAATTTTAATGTCTTCATCATTATTAGTTTTTTTGTTTTTTTTTAAGGTTATTTTATTTATTTAGAAATTATATCCTGCACAGCGTGCATCTTGCAATGTGCTCTCATAGTATATAATAAATATGTACTAATATAATAATAATGTACAACATACACAATTTATAGTAATAAAATAAAAAATAAATAATAATAATAATAATAATGATTTAAAAAAAATAACTTACAAAAAAATAATAATTGAGAAAAAAATAAAAAAAATAAAAAAATTAAACTAGCATGTATTTCGCTTGATGGAGAAGCTGCCCAATGGCAGTACTCCTAAAGCACTATTTACAATTGTTTGTTTTATTGTTTTTTTCAATTCTTATTGGGAAGTGCTGGCAATGATGAGGTCACGCGGCCATTTCCTATTCAGGCGGCGTGGTGGGTTATTAGGTGGGTAATACTGGATAGAGTTTGGGCTAAAGGATTGGGATGCTTGGAAAGGTCAGAGTGGAATATATTAAAACGGGTTGTGATAACTTCTTTTACAAACGGGATTTTAACGTCATTGTGGGGTACGGAGTTGGCAACGTAATAGGGTGCATCAACTATGATTCTTAGGGTTTTGGATTGGAAGGACTGTGTTATTTGTATGTTAGATGGTTTAGCAGTTCCCCACAGTTCGACTCCATAAGTCCAAATAGGTCTCAACAGTGTCTTGTAAAAAAATTAGTTTGTTAGTCACAGTTAAAGTTGACTTGCGGTTTAGCAGCTTGTAAAGTTGTCCAAATATCCTATTTAGTTCCTGTCTTTTCATTTTTGTGTGTGTGTTTCATGTTAGTCGGGAGTCGAGATGAAAGACCAGATATCTGACGCAGTCGGAGGTAGGGATAGGAATATCATTAAAGTAAATTATCATCATTAGTATTACTTTTATTGTTTTCTTTCTAATGAAACATAGGAAATCCACTTAGTATAATAAACTACTGTATTTATACTTTAATTCAATTATTTAACTCGATGAAGATCTATGAACGCCTTGTAAAATTTACGGAATTGAAAGAGGATTGCTGTTCACCGAGAATGAATATCTCTTTTGTTTAACCTTATTTTCAAAATCATGAGATGACAGAAATGATGTGTAATAAATGGAGCTCTTTGTCCGAACTAGTCATTCCGAACGAAGTACATTAACCTGTCGGAAAGGAAGCAGTGACGCTGCAAACAGTGATTGCTAACAGTGATTGCTAAAGTGACCTAATCAAGCCGCTGACCGTCCTGACAAATCCAGTTCTTTCTGACTTGACGATTGTCCCGGACATTAATGGCTGATTAACGTCTCCATGGAGTCATGGCATTTGGTCCAACAATAATTTTGCCAAACATTATTCTTGTCCCAGGCTTTCTTTGCTTACTTCAGCTAAGAGAAGTCCTTTAAACCATAGAGAACTGAAGCAAACAGAAGTTTCACTTATATTATGTGCTTTTTTTGTTTTTTTAATGGTAGAGAAATTATTTAGGGTTTCAACCAGGATTAAGCATAATCAAATTATTGGGTATTTATTGTATTTTATTATTGCCACAGTTTCGACGTAACTTGCAAGTTCTCATCTGGGCTAAAATACAGTACACACTATTACACTTCTAAATTTTTAATTCTATATTTTTCAGGCCCTGAAGAAGGGAATATATGTCTGGAATATTTTACTTTTTTATTGTTACCGAATACATAAGCGTAATATAAGCGGGTACCCAATGCTCCATTAAAGATGGATAAAGTAAATGAGTACATATAGTATATATTAATATGGATAAAGGAAATGAGTATAGTATATATATGCAGGGGAGAACATTAAGAGTAACGGGTAACACTAAGACTTGCTCTAGACTGGTAGGGAACCTACTTCCAGCAGTTACATTCGTAATTTTTTTTCCTTACAAGTGTTGTCATGAAAATTTTATAGAACATGTTCGTTAGAAAATCACATTTAACACCTAAGATGTTCTATAACCCTATTCCAAAATCAAATAATAACTTAGATATTACGATTATAAATTTTGATCTTCTTGTAAACACTTTCTTTCCCTCATCCAATTTCAACCAAAAATAAATTTTCAAGGGTATGTAATGAATAGCCTAACAAAAAAAAAAAAAAAAAAAAAAAGAGGCAATGCTCAATATTCGCAATTATATTCCTAAATAACATTCTTAAAATGCTTATTTATTACTATACTTTCTGAGAGTATTGATATTGTAAAATTGTATTTTAGTGAATTATTATTATTATACTGTTGTATACAATAAACATTTTAGGTTAATTTGCTTCACTATTAATTTTATTTTCTCTTCTAAGTCATTTCCCTTAAGTAATCATGTTGATATCCCCACCCCCATGACGAGGCTATTAAATCAATTTCACTTCTTCGCCAATTCTATTTAAGAAGTTAAAAATATTTGATTTTATAATCATTCTCTCTCTCTCTCTCTCACACACACACACACACACACACACACACACACACACACACACACACACACACACACACACATATATATATATATAGAATAAATATTTGTATATGTATCTGTGTATGCTCTATCATCCTAAGTTTTGTAAATAAAGGAACCAAAATTGATATTCAAGCATCTTTTCGCATTTCTAACCTTTGTATGATTCCATGAAATGCTGAAATAGATCAGTAAAATTTAGGGGCACTGTTAAATAGAACTCAGTATAGAAAATTGTTAATATCTTTGTAGTAATTAATTTTTTTTAAAATTAACAATATTTATGCAAAATAAAATTTTATACCGCTTATATTCTATAACATGTTTAATAATAGCGAAGACGTTCAGATTGATAGATATTCAAATTGGAGATTTAAAAAATATTTTTTGTATGATTTTTATAAATTATTTTAAGCCGAGGGACTATACTTCCAGTTGAAGTACAGACTTGAAAATGAATTATCCCAAAAGTCATCTCCTGAGTGAAGAACTTGATTTTGACGAGGGAAATCTGCTGAAAGTGAGAAAATACGCAAAGCAGTAAAATTGCTGACTTACTGAATATGGGAGGAAAGTTTTATGACTAATGCTCGTATAGGGGCAGGAGGCCGACCCGTTCGTTTTGTTCTGTGAAAGTGGCCCCGACCATGAAACTGTTTCTAGCCTTCAAATCTCATCCCCACCCACTACTTACAATTGTCTTCCCTACAACCTACTTTAGAAATGTAAGAAAAAAAAAATTAATATTATAGCTGGGACCATAATTTAGTGGAATCAGTTACGATTACAATTTAATTGGCAAGAATTATAATTTAAAAGATAAGTTTTATTGTTCTTCATGTGTGGCTTGTACTTATTGTTGTGCTTATGGCCTGCAGCTGATTTGTGTTAGTGTCTGAAAACGGGAAAGTGATCAAAATTTTTTTTTTCTTTTTTTTTTTTTAAATGGCTTCCAAACCACTAGGGTCATCAATGCCTTTTGCGTACAGCACCACAATTATTTGGTTTTCAATTTTAAATATTTAATAAACATAGGTTTAATATAGAAAGTCATATCACTTTTTAAACCGCTGAAAGTTACACATCCAAGTGGAATTTCGGTTTTCGAAACTCAAAGGGGGTATAATTTGAGGTAAGCGCAATGAAACTCATACAAAAATATTTGAAGTTAAATATAAAAAAGTAATTTATTCAGTGTACATTAACAAATATAAATTTAAGGAGCTACAATATCATTTTTTTGTAACGAAAACATTAATAATACAACGATATTACGCTCAACTTTTATTCATTATTTTCAGTTGTCCTAAGGCAAAAAAAAAAAAAAAAAAAATTATCACGGTCAAGCTTGGATTAAGAATTTATGAATATTTATGAAGGTAGTGGAAGCGAAACAAAAGGGTTTGTTTGGTTGAAATATTTTATTACACACACATTTATATCCTTGTAAAATTTACGGAATTGANNTATATATATATATATATATGTGTGTAGCGGAGATAATGACATTCTATGTTGATACGTCCAGAAACCACCCCGCCCTTTACTGGAACATAGCCCCTTTTCATATCAGCCGTCAGGGAACTTGGTTTTAGTGAACAAACCATATACACTGGGCATCTACGGAAACAATGTGGGCCTGTGACCCCTTGAGCTAAATAGTTGAATATAAATGTAGTATCATCTGATGTCAAATCCGTCCAGAGACATAATATATTTAGTTTAGGGTCAACTGAGTAAACAATGTCTAACAATTCTCCGTATATTACATTCACATAATATAATAAAAATTACAATATAAAATTACTATACTACTTTTTTTTTTTCTTTTTTTTTAATATGAAATTACATATTTAATTCAATGAGGTTATGAGGCTAAGATTTAAAAAAATATATATCATGTAGGAATAATAAATTATGAAAAAAAAACAGCTATGTTACTATTATCATTACATCCCTAGAGTAATTAATATTTTCCCAACCTAGAGAATTTGGTAACTTTCGTTTCAAATGTGCTAACATGATCAATATTATAAGCTTATGAATAATGCCATTTGTTATAAGCATAAAGTAATATAATGAATTTATAATTCGATTTCTTGTCTTTTGTCATTTCAATCTTAACTCAATTTAAAACTGACTCCCTTGAATACTAAGAAATCAAATCATAGTGATAGTTTTCTTTTACAGAATACTAAAGGAAAGTTAATCACAAAGATACCCTAAAAAAAATAATAATAATAATAAAATAAAAAAAACACATACAATTGGAGGTGAGAAACCAACCATCAAATGTTATATCAGAATAACAATTTTATCCAGTGAAATAATTTTCTGGCCTAAAATATTTTATTACAATAATGCACAGGGCTAATTCTTTTGATTCATATTAAAGTTCATTAAAATAAATTTTATTTAACTTGTATGACTTTTTTTTTCGAAGGAATACTGCCTTGTATACCTATTTGTCGTTATTTTTTCATTTATTGAATTATTATTGAGTAATAATTATCAGATTCATTGAGCCCATTCAAAAATTTCCTTCGTTCTCTGTGTGCGACTGCGTAAAATGTAGTGACTAACCATTTTTCAGATGTTCAATGTGTATCAAAAGTATATACTAGACATCCAATAATTGTAGATACTAGACATGTAAGTAAGTACATTGTAGGTAAGATGATAAATATGTTTTACATAAACTCACTCTTGTTATAAAACACTCAATTGCTACATTTCTTATATAAAATTAGCTAAAAATTAATGGAAAGAATTGTGTTGTTTATCACTTTAGTTAACTTACCAAAGAGAAAGCTTAGCCAATATACTTATTATAAATTCAGGTAACATTATCATTAAGAAATTATTTCCTTGTCTTTTGACCTTCAAGTTCTTAGTCATATGTGTAATAAAAATAGAAAATGCTCATGAACAAGAAGGAAGTAGAACTGAATGCAAATAAGTAACAAGCAATTGCACTAATGATGCCGGGAAGCGAAATATTTACAACTTGTAGTTGAATGTAATAAATGGAGAAAAATAAATGTTCTTATTACATAGAATGGTGATATTTCAGTTGAAATATTATCACTTTTATATTTAATTCAAATGAATTTTATCATTAATTCCAATTTTAATAACCTTAAGTTCTTTCTTAAAAATTAATTTTAAAACGTTTCCATGTCACAAGCTACAGAAGGGATGTAAATGTTCTCAAAGCTAGTAGAGTAAATAAATACGATATGAAATGATAAGTTATTAATAAATTATTTCTGCTCAGAATGACATTATATTAACTAAATAAGTAATTTAATTTCACAATATTGATAAAATTAATAACTAAAATTAATTTTTTGATGAGATTTCGCAACAAGGTTCTACCATAAAGCGAAACTGAATAATTTCAGTAATTCTTGAGATAAATTTAAAGGTCGAAGACATGGTATGTATTACATATATAACTCATATATTGCATAAAGATTATATCATATATATATATATATTTGGGTCCACAATTTAAAAAATAAATCCAATTCGATATTTGGGTTGTTTTTTTTCAGGAAGCTATCAAAAGAGACCAAATATAATGATAATCAAGCAAGGTGAAGAAAGAACGGATTGAGAAATTGCTTATAACCTCTCGCTAAGACAGTGAAGAGAAAGTAAAAACAGCTTTTATAACATTTCTTTTAAGACAAGGGGTCCCGCCCGGACCTCTTATTTTTTAAATAAACAAACCGATTTCGGTTGTAGGTCTTGCCTTACAAGCTATTGAAATTTTCCATTTTCTGTTAAAATCAGATGAGGACAAGGAGGGGTTAAGAAATAGGACAAATATTTTTATTGTGTTATGTTTGGTGTAATTGAGTAATAGATATATTATATATATGTATATCAGATTATTACTAGAACAGTTTAAAGATGTCCCCGCCTACTTCAAACCACTGAATAAATTTATTAATTGCAGAAACCAGAAATAAGGTAATTGTTTAGAGGAAGTCTAAATGAAAAATCTACATATTAATGCTATTAAAAATTCAGTTATAATTGGGATCTTTCTAATGTAATTTACAAAGTTATTATTTGTAAAGAAAATTAAAGAGCTATTGAAACACAATTAAAAAAAAAACATTCACAATTTTTACAATAAAAAATCTTTTGGAATATAATAAAAACTTTAGCTGGGAAGCAGAAATCCTGCTTTTATCTTGGCCTTTCTAGAGCAATCCTTGCAATTTTTCTCTTATTTCTCATTCAGCTTGCTTCATCATATTTGTCAGTTACTCGCATCTCCGTCCATTCAATGAAACTAATAGTTGTGGAAAACTGTTTGGTTCTTGTTCTGCTGAAATATTAGATAACTAGTAGTATAGAAAGAAAACATCGATGTTTTGATCGATCTGTAAATGCACTGACGTATTCAAGATGACCCAATCTCTCTGTTTCTATCAATGTCCCTTTTACTGAACCCCATTCAATACTCCAATTCTACTTCCTTCCTCTCAAACCTCATTGAAAAAAAAAATTTCGAATGGGAATGTAGCCCACAGAGGATGTGTAGTTCAGCTTCTTTATTATTTGCCATTTTGAACCTATTGGTTCATCGATAGACAACTTTTATATATATATATATA
>KZ807092.1:9701-32654 GCA_000696205.2 Oncopeltus fasciatus
TAATTTAAAAATTTGTGATCGCTAAATTCAACGGGTATATTCTCGAATGTTTTAATGTTTTCTAATTTTTTAAAATCATCAAAGTCACTAATTTCTAATAATGCAGAACCATTTTTTAAGAATTTTATTTTTATGTTAGGGGCATAGCTCTTTATAAATCGGCAAATCTTGAATGGACTGTAATTGTTCAAAGTTTTATTATCAGTATCATCCTTCAATTTCATAATTACATATTTTTTAACAAAATTCTTTTTATTTTTGATTCTGGAAAGAATGTCAGGCGGACGTGGTTGATTAACAACGACGTCGACCTCCATATTATGAAAAAGGAAAGGAAGGAAAAATGAAGGTGTACCTTAACTCTAAAAAAAGAAAATTATAACTTAATGGTAAAATAAAATAAAGAAGTACTCCCTGATACTAGGAGAGAAATCGTTATCACTCTAATCCGCTGGAGCTGTAGATACGTCTGTACACTAGCAAAGCCAGAGCGATACTGATACAAGGTCTAATGCTTTGGTACAGTTTTAGTACGAGTTTTAAATTTGGGTAAACCAGACCAATGGAAAGAGATAACTAACAGTGTGATGTGCGAGTTCACATTTTCACGTTTTGCCAAAAAGAAGCTTTAAAAAAAACAAATTGATAAGAATGTATTATTTAATTCCAACTTTTCGGCTCGCAATATAATGATAATTTTATTGGCTTCGGATCAGACTCCTTCCACGATTATCAGTCCCGAAGAATGCTTAGGTGGGGTGTAATGGAAGAATATTCTTTATATATACATAATTATATAAATATTGTTTATATGTCATATAAACAATAAATGTAAGGGAATAGAATAAAAAATCTAACTTTCCCAACCAGGGCTAACCAAATACCCTACAAACATCAAAAAAGGCTAACGCGCTTGCCCGGATAGCAGGAGATCCGGGTTCGAGTCCTGGCTGAGTCAGATTTATTATTCTATTCACTGGCATTTATAGTTTAAATTTACGTGGGATAAAATACCAAAAGAATATAAAATTCAGTCGTATATGAATTTTTTCTCAATTCCTTTTTGACCGTACCTTAACTATTTATGTACAATCTTCCAAATAATTGTATCTTCAGCAATTTTCTCAAACGAACCTAAAAAAAATTCAATTCATTTTGCTGGTTCGATGCAAGATATTTTTTGCCTTTGCTCTAGTTTATGATCGGGAATTATCTTATCTCTGGGACATAAAGTCTTTGAAAACTTCTTAAAGTAATAAAAGTTTCTTTTGTCAGTAATAAAAGATTATTATCAACAAAACACTTTCTTGCGGTTTACTATCTGTTTCGATGTTTGTAGATTATTTGGTTCAGGACTCCTTTTACATCAAGAGGAGTGTCCTATCGGCAGAAACACACACCATCATTTTAGCGTGTTCCCGCTTTGTGCATTTCTCACAGAATCCTGCAGATCTCAAGGATACTTCTTCCGGCAGGACTTTCCCAGGACTGAATGGCTAACAGTAGAAAGCCGAATGTCTTCAGATGTGGATGACATTCCTCCACAACCTCCCGACCACCATCGCTACATGGCAAAGGCTCTTGCTAAGCTCCACACCGCCACTTCCCAGACCTTAGCAGCCAATTGAAGCCCATTATATAATTGCCTCGCACCAGCGCCATCGTGGCCAGGTAATTTCGGCCGTCATTCTCTAGGCCGGTTCTAACCCCCTCCACCCTTCCCACTTATCCACTTTACACTGTCTTTCCCTGCTTCTGTCTGTCTGTCTCCTTAGATTTTTTTCCTGTCACTAATTTGAAGCGACTGGCCTTCCCTTACTCTTCCACTCCAGGAAGACTGGATTTTTCAAGCGCTATAGTGCATTCCAGCAAATCCAGTTTTTCTTCCTTTCTACTTCGTTTATTTATCAAGAAACAATGTTCCATCATCCTACAGACTGGCTTTATTATTTGTTTACATTCTCTCATTAAATTCACAACAAAATTATAAATGCGATGCCAATTTTTTTTTTGTTGTAAACTAATCAAAATATTTCCCTTCGTTTGTGTTGAGTCTTTTGAGGTTTTACCTATCTCCTTTTCAACTACTTAGTGTAAATCATCTATTATCTACAGGTAACCAATGAATTCTAAATACCCATGGCATTGAGTTGGCTTTAATTTCTCTGTAGAACTTCAGTAGGGAGTGTACTAGACACAGTGCCAGGATTGGGTGATCCGATTCGGCTCCCAGTCCATCTATTTCCAAAGCCCTGCAAGGAGAGCAATATTCCTTGCGTCAATTGTATGCTCAAAATAGCATTTACCACACTTACAGCTGGTGCAGTATTATTTCTCTCCTACCTCCCCCCTCCCTCCCCATAAACAAGAATCCACAAACGAATTATTGGAACTCACACTTTTATTTCAGAATAACTCACTTCTTAAAATTTCTTGAGACATAAAACGGCAGAAACCAATAATTTATGAAATACTTATTAGGCGCAACTGTGTGTTATACAATGTCATAAAAAAATGTATCATAACTTAAAGAACTGCATTTTACGAGTTTAAATTAAAGTTTTTCTGAAGTTCTTATTCTTGAACGGATGGACAGAGAGGAAAAGTGAGAGAGGAAGGGAGAGAGAGAGAGAGAGAGAGGTAGTGAGAGAGTGAGGAAGATAGAAAGAGAGAGAGTGTGAGATTGAGGAGGGAGGAAGGAAGAAGGAAGATGGGATGGGGGGGGGAGTGACTTAGAGGGAGATGAGAGGTAGTGAGAGAGTGAGGAAGATAGAAAGAGAGAGAGTGTGAGACGGAGGAGGGAGGAAGGAAGAAGGAAGATGGGATGGGGGGGGGAGTGACTTAGAGGGAGATGAGAGGTAGTGAGAGAGTGAGGAAGATAGAAAGAGAGAGAGTGTGAGACGGAGGAGGGAGGAAGGAAGAAGGAAGATGGGATGGGGGGGGGAGTGACTTAGAGGGAGATGAGAGGTAGTGAGAGAGTGAGGAAGATAGAANGTGAGGGGGAGTGAGGGGGGGGGATGTAATCTGACAGACAATTTGCCCTCCACTTTTAAAAGGCCAGCCTCAAAATGTATCACACTGCACCTGTAGTCATTTACGGCTCTGAAGTTCAAATGTACCTATATTTCTTTTTAGCATGACATATTTGGCTCTGTTTTGTATGTTACTATTATCTTAAATTTAAGTCTCAAAACAGTAAAATTCTGTAAACCAATATAAATCTGAGGAATGTTATAAATAATGAGTGTTATGGATAGCGATAAAATGGAAAACTTCACTAATTCCGACCAAGTGTGTCAGTGATATGTGGCTAAGCGTAGCGCCGGATAAGTAAGTACTTACTTGAAAAGTACGACAGGCTAAAGTCTGCGTTTTTTAGAGCTCTTTGTCGTAGAAGCGGTATCTGAAGGGGGCTCTGAAGAGGGGGATGCGCTATAAAAGTGTTTACAACTGCCTGAATAGAGACTTAATTAAAGAGAGGAGCCCGGTTTATGTGACTCGGCGGATATGTGTGAGCGTCATTTATAATGGCCGCTCTTTCTTCTTTCTTTTGTCTGTGTATTTTTAGCCCTCCTGAGGACCTGCTACCACGAACAGTAAAATCCTTATTGCGCCTCCCGGGGAAGGACACGAACACATTTGGCTGCCGACCGCCCAGGTCTGGCGGAATTTATAGGTGTGCGCCAACGATCTAGGGATTGGATCTCTTAAGGAGCATGCTCAGTAAAGATGTGCCGTCTTAACTAGCTTCTTTCAAACCTGTCTGGAGATCAACACAATGTATTTTCAGAATATTTAGCTTAATACTAATGCAGGGAATATTGAAACTTTTTTATGTTCTGATTCTTTGGCTTCTCGTTAGGGTAATAACTTAAAAAATGTTAGCCTAATTAAAATATATAGTTATTATAGCTAGCTATATCATAACCTTCCATTTACCTTCCATCTACTGAGTCCCTGATGTGTCAGAAGCCGGGTATTTGAAATACTGAACCTCACCTAATCCTGTTCCAGATAGCTCCTTGGTAAAAAAAAAAATATGTCTGCATGTTTGAAATTGCCAAAAACTAATTACTATATATATTTTGCCCCCTTTCCCCACCTGAAGCATGATATTGGTTCATGAAAACTGATTCTGTGTTGATGCGTCGGTAGGCGTTCTGCGTCAGCAATATCTAAAAAACAAATAAACCAAATTCAGTATATACGCTTATTCTTACAAATAATTGAGTTCATTTTATGTTTTAAATCAATTGAGGAGGAGCTGTTTTAAGGGTTAAAAAAATTATACCCTCAATATATTTGTTGATTAAAGCATTATAAAAAAAAACTAGATGCAAAATATAATTTTATATAAAAAAAGAAAAAAATATATTATTAGAAAAATAAAGAAGATGATTTTGAGTGTTGCGTCATTCCCTTATTTTTAAAAGATTAAAACATAATTTGTTTCTTAGAATTTTTACTGCGAGCTGTATTAAATGAATAAGTCATGGTTTTAATTTAAATTTGGTTAAGGGGGATTTTGAGGAAGATCAAATTTTATAAAATTGATATATTTTTGTTTATTTGAGTAGTAAACACTTTGTAGAACGTAAGAGTTAGAAAATCTTATTTTCTAAATTTCACATTATTTAACATTTTTACAAATAAATCTTATGAAGAAAGATATTTCGGAACTATGGTGATGGGTACTCCCCCCACTCTTCCTCATCTCCCGATGTTGGTCAGGTTTAGAGATCATTCCTTTTGGTCTCTCTTTCTTGTAAGAAATAACTCATTCTATTCTTTATGTAATATCTGCTTAGTTGATACAGCTCCTTTGTGACAGACATCTTCTTCTTTTAGTTAGTTACATACATTGTAGATTCACAATTAATAATTTAGTTTTACACAAAGTCTTTTGCTTAATGAGATTGTGT
Organism: Oncopeltus fasciatus; assembly: GCA_000696205.2. NCBI lineage: Eukaryota > Metazoa > Arthropoda > Insecta > Hemiptera > Lygaeidae > Oncopeltus > Oncopeltus fasciatus. The sequence continues at coordinate 14,624 of KZ807092.1, forward strand.
GTCAAGTTAGTGTCTGACACACCATCTACCCTACAGTTGGGAGGTATTGAAGTAGAATGAGTACTCGATTGAAAAGGACAATGCTCGTTGGTTTCCCCGTGTTCGCCGGCCTTGTACCTCTCTGTCGTCGCATGTGGAGGTAGGCTGTTTTTGCCGAGTGTCGCATTTGCAGGAGAAGAAGCGCTAGCTGTTTTGTCGCACCACACCGCTCATTACAATAATCCTGGAGGTAATTACCCCGTGTCCCCGTTCGCACGGCTAATTGCGGTGTAATGTCCTTCTTGTCCCCGCATCTCGTCTTCCCATCAGCTGCCGACTAACGCACAACTTAATCCCGCTTTCTTACAGTAATGGCGAAAATATTACGCAGTGATCTCTAGTCTTTCTGGAAGTAGTTACACGGCTGTGGAGGGCTCTTGCGTACCTACAATTGTACGCTGACGATAATTCATACGAAACTTATAGATACGACTATTCCCCTAACCTATACTTAGTTGATGTTATCACTTTAACGTAGTCAAAACTTCTGGGTTCTGATTTTTGTAAGTTCACTGATTTTTGGGACTCTCCCCGCCCAAATTGTGAGTAATTCTGTAAGCTAGAAAGTAGGTTATGTCATATGCAGTAATGGGACAGAGGGTTAATTGAACCAAGTAAAAAGTTTAAGGTAATATACATGTTATTTTCCTTAGTAAAAATTAAAAAGAAATAAAAAAGGTGAATGGAAGGTAATTGATTATTTATGGGGTAATTTAAATTATAATTATTAATAAACGGTACAAAAATGGTTATTTATATGCCAAAAAGATGTAGCCATCTGGATAATTATTTCTTTTTTTTTTCTGGATGGTAAAGCTAATCACTAAAGACAAAAAAAAAAATTACAATTTGTCAGATGGCTGGGTGATCTCCTCTTACTGCATTTGGCGTGACCTACTTTCTCGCTTGTTCTGAAAATTAATTCATTAGACGAATTATATATATATATATATACTACATTATCCCTGTATTAAAAGCTATAGTCAGAAACGATCGAGAAAGTCTACAAGATAAAGATTTATGAAGAGAGAATTATCAGGAATTTGGTATTTGAAGAATACCAAATATCTGGGTAGTTGAAGAATTATAAACTAATTTGTAACCAAAAAAGTTTTAGCCAACGTTTCTGCCTGAATTTTATGCTGTATATAAAAACACAAAAAAATTATATACAATTCTGTTTCTATATAATAATTGTAATTTTTTTCAATATTCAGCCGTGATAAAGGCCTAAAATACAGGCCGAAACGTTGGCTAAAATAAAAACTTATTTTATTACAAATTAGTTTATTATTCTTCAACTACTAAGACCGAATTGACGGTTGACAACTTGACAAATTTACTTCCAAGATTAAGATTTATTTATGATGGATAAGCGAAAAGAATAAAACATGGTTCTATGATAAATCCTTTAAGTTCTGTATGAGTGGTGTAGTAAGGAATAACCTAATCACTAACATAATTATAAAAGTAATTTTTTAACATGCGTTTATTTGAGGTAATTTTAACTACGATTCTTTCAATTTCGCGTATTTAGGAACTCACCCTTTCATTTTACATATAAAAATGACGTGCAAAATTTCATAAAGAAAAACAATTAATTGTAGCTCCTGCTTTGTAAATTTAGAATTTACGGTAATGTTAAATTCCCACACAAAATATCTCAATTTCTTTGAGTATCTGTTAAAATATTTGTTTATTAATTAACATATGTCTGCTCTGTTTCCTTACTCCAAATAAAATATTACGCGCTATTGCTTACTGCGAACTAATTAATCCTCTAATTTTCATTTAAAAACAATTTCTTTTTTCACATTTCATTAAGTACAATAACTAAATAAGTATGGTACAGACAAACCTCATTTTTATTTGCACTGGATAGACCTTTCTTTGGAGAGTAGGAAATATACAATTTTCCAGAATCAAAAATGTTCTTATGATCTTGGTAAATAGTGTATTGCACCACTAGTAGAGTTATTTGCCACTAGTCTTTTGTGATGTAATAACTGTATCTACAAAATACCACGAGAAATTTCTGCTAAGGTTGGTGGATCTGTTGGCCAGATGAGTTCAGACACCTTTTGTTTGGCAACTTTCTAAAGTTCTCTCACAAGGAAGATCAATAGCACTTCTCAGATACCCGCAATGATTGCTATGACGTCCAAAGATTATCTAGAGGCTCTCAAATAATGGTTCATTGCAAATCCATCGGCTTTCAGCTTATGAGGACTGATGAGTATAACCTCGTTGCAGTCGTCTGCTCTTGTTTCTTCTCTTGCTTGCTCTACGACATGGACTATTTATACGCATAACTTATTTGTGTAACTAACTTGTGCGATGAATTTATTCATCTCTTTTAAAATATTCACTAATATACTCTCAAACGAAAAGTACTGCAGAAGGAGACAAGGGTCCTCACCAAGTCAAAGTCAATGAATTTACGATATTCTATCGATTAATGACGTACCTAGGTTCCTTGTACCGAGGTCATCAATGAGACGGGCCTTTTCTAACGGTCCTGCAAAATCCTGCTCAAGACTGGAATCGAACCCGCAATTCCACGTGCGCTCCAGTCTTATATTCTTAAACTAAAATTCGTTTAGAATAACCTCTCTGCTATTTTTCAGGCTTTGTTGTTGTGTTAAGAAGGATTATAAGTAAGTTCGAATATATAAGTTGTTAAACTTGTACTTTCACTGATTTTATTTAGTGAAAAGCGTTCTATTGGATCACGAAATATGTTGAGGATTATTTGAAGCTGTAAAGAAAGCGTCGTGCAAGAAGGCAGTTCGGAATGGCGATGAGAAATAGAAGAGATGTGGGTATAGGAAAAAAAGCGGGAATTGTACTGCGTGGCGACAGGAAAGAGAGAGGCTGGGCGAAGACAAAGAGGAGACTCCGGCGTCGGAGGAAGGGTTGAAAAAAGAGGAATGGGATATGAATTATTGAAATGAGGGTGAGGCGGATGGAGGAGATAAGCCCCACACCCAGCGACATCTACATTAGGACTGCACGCGCAGCAAAAACTAACCTCCCCACGTACCATCTCAAAACTAATTGTACACAAGAGCCCTGTGTCGGGACTTCTCATCTCGGCACGTAACCTTCACTTGTGCACGATCCGCTGACTCCAACAAGGACTTCCTACAACAGACACACACAGGGGCGGGTGTTAGAGGTGGAAATTGGCACACTTCACGACTTCTGCAAACTGGGCAGATGTCCCTCGACACCCCACATAGAGTGTGGACATAGACAATAGCAGAAATTGGCATTTGATGCTCGAAATCAGAATCTCTCCACAAACTGACGTCATACGGTGAAGGTTAGCCCAGCCCTTTTACCGAATTATCCCTTAATAGTAGTCCCAGGCATTTCTGTATTCAAAATTTGAATTTGAAGTGAAAATATCTGTCAATCGAGTAAACAATTGAGAAAAGAAGGTGAATACTCCTTCTTACTTCAGAAAAGAGGAATTTATTAAGGTGACTTATATAGAGAAAGGATGCATTTGGCCCCAAAGAGGGTGACAGCTTCAGGTGGTGGAGACATAGAAAGAAGAGAGTACAAAAATTATTCTACCTCAGTACATTTAGAGTGATCTTCAGGACCAGTATGAGAAGTGTAAGTTTGCTGAAGAAGGTGGCCAAAGACCTCAGCTATGTCTGCATCGGACGCTGCCCAGGTGCTATCATCGCGGCGGAGAGGAGAGGTGGGGGAGTGGTATTTGAAGACTTTTCTGGTGGCAGTCCAGAGGGATTTGTCTTCCGTTGTGAGTGAGGAGAGATGATTGTTGAATTGTTTGTTGTGAGTTCCCTGCGATGATCTGAATAAAGCTTTCTGTCAGTGCCTTTACAAACCCACCGAATCACGGTACTTGGCCATACTTTAAAAGTCGTGGCCATACTATATAACTTGGGCATACTATTTTCCTGTGCTCATATGCAAAGTGGCAACACAACATCTCTACAAGACATAATATATGTTCCTCATCTGTCGCGTCTTTAAGTGCACTACGCCCGCGAATAATTGCCAGAGAGAATCGTTGTATCACTCAGTCCCTGCTACCCATATCCAAACATGCACACATACTGAGCCATTCTAAAGGTGTTAAATGGCTTTTTACAAGGTCTGCCCCATTCCACAAGTAGGAGTCGATATAATATATCCAACACATGACCTATTATAGCACCCTTGCATAAGATTAGCTACTATTATTATACCTCGAGAGAAAATACTGAACCACGCCATCGTTAAGTCTGACGAAATAAATTTATAATATAAATTAATGTGATATTAATGATTTACTTTTAACTTAAATATAAATCTTTGAATGAAAAACTTTTTTTATTTATTTCTTCAAGAATTCTGGCGTTCAATAACATTATAAGTTCAATGTTAAATTGGTACTAAGGGTACTTGAGTGTTGGACAGGATGTGGAAGGGCATGGCGCCAGGGCTTGACGTCCAAAGTCATGGAGAGAATTAATTCTATTGCTTTTTCTTTGTGAAGATCTTTGAAGCACGAACGTGGCTTCTTGGCGTATTGTCACTGCAGGATGTGATTAGAAAACTAAGAGAGAGATTGAATAGATTAGCATCGGTACAGGGCAGCTTTGATCCACGTGAACTGTTTACAAATATCTTTGTTTACTTGCTTTGTTATTCTTTTATTTATATATCAGATGGCTGGGTGATCTCCTCTTACTGCATTTGGCGTGACCTACTTTCTCGCTTGTTCTGAAAATTAATTCATTAGACGAATTATATATATATATATATACTACATTATCCCTGTATTAAAAGCTATAGTCAGAAACGATCNTAATATATAGTTTAATTTGTTAAAAATGTATTAAAGAAATAATTTCAACTATTCTCAGAAATGCCAACATTTTAAGTTTCAGTCGGTATCTAACGGTATTTTTAGTTAAAGAGAACTACTTTGAACTGTATAATTCATTTTTCACTCAATGTAACAAGTATGAAGAAAAGCAATGTTTGAAATGATCATGCTTATGTTATTTTTATCATAGGAGTATATCTCTATAACGTAGAGTGTGTGTTTCAAATAATTCTAGAATATATGCTCACTCTATTTTATTAGGTGACAGAAAAATTGAAATTAACTGTTTATTTGAATCGTTCAGACGAGTAGAAATGGAGGATTGCTTGCTATGTTAAGAGGGAGTACAAAATAGGAATAAAAAATAACTGTCTATGTTATATATCACTACAATTTAAAAAAAATGTATATATATATATATATATATATATATATATATATATATATATTAAGTGGGACATTTAATAATTTAATTTCGAGTGATGGATTGGAGTGTTTATTTTGAAACATATGAATTTAGGCAATCTTTTGTACATATAGATTTTAGGAAAGGGGGAAAGATTTAAAGATTGACGATAAATTATAATCGTAATATCTTTGCTGTTATCTGTGGTACCTAGAGATTTATGTTATTATAACTAAGTGTAAACTTTAATTTTATAATGTTTCTGTTCTATAAAATGTTTACGAAATAAGCTTCTTAAATACGAAATTCGCGAATCTTCTCGGCCCGTCGAGGCCAAACACAGTGGACATATTTTTCATTAATCCATTTTAAATTAAATCGAGTAATTTATTAATATTTAAATGAAACCTGGGACATCCACTGAGACCCCGTAAATCCTGCTTGAAGAACTTCAGTCGTTCGAGATCCCACAGAAAAATATATCTATTCAGTAGAATTAGTTTAAAGTGTTTAACACTTGGAATTCTACTTCCAAGGAGAAATCTCAAGGCATATTTCCACTTAGGTAGTATACATGATCTTCAAGGTATGTGCAGACCACGCGTATAGTGGAGGCACTTCTTAAATAGGGTGAGTAATGCAGGAAGGACGGAATGTCTGGAAGATGGGCTCTCATGGGACACCCAAGTCTCCAGCCGAGCGACAACCTCTCCAGGCTGTGTCGTGTTGCCTGGAGACCTTGAGTTAGCAATAAACAGGGTCCGTGGTCAGCAGATTCGGGTCTCGGACGTCTGACGCAGCCCTTCCCACGAACAACATGGGTACACTAATCGAATTCCATCTGACGGAGACAATTCTGTAAAGACAGTTCATTTGCACTTGCAGCTTGCATTTCTCCACCCTCCACCCTCAACTAATTCCTCAAAGAGAGCCCTTTAAGGGTTGTTCACTAATACCATTCTCCTTCGGTTAATTTTAATCACATGACCATATTACAAAGTTTGTATTAGTTCACGATATTTAAATTAAAAAAGCGCATACCAATAATGCGATCAATAAACTAAATTTTATGTATGAGGACAATCCTATGCATGAATACAAAAGTTTAATCAGGTGGTGACCGCATGGGACAATGTATTAAGGAATATATTTGTTAGAAATATAAAAGTACGCATATTTGTATTTTTTTTTCTTTACAAATGAACTGTTTTTAAACAAATAATTTATTTTCTAAATGAATAAAAGTATTTCAGGCTTAGGAATGGAGTGCATGTTCGAAATGTCGTAAATGTAAATAAATAATTATAAATAATTTTTGGGGCAGATAATACTAGTTCATATTATTGATATATTTTTACAGTAATGAAACAAATCTACCAGGAAAAAAAAAGTAGCAGCAGAGAGCCCCATTTCCCAAAATAAATAAATTGTTATAGAGGAATGATTTTAGGGGCGGCCATGAGGTGCAGAGAGATTAATGGCTCAACCGAGAATTCCAATAGTAAAAACACAAATAATATATATAACCTTTATTTATATATTACATTCTGTTAAAAATAAATAAAAACATATTGTAATTTGATTATAATGAATAAAAGAAAAAAATGACATTATTGAAAGTCACAAGAGGAGAGAAGGTGACCAGTGAGTGACACCACTCTCAAAAGTTACATATTTAAAAAGACCCATAATAAAGCTTGGCACGCGTTTCTCATTCGCAAAATAAATAAATCTGAATGAAATCTTATTTGATTTTGATGAAGAAGTTTTTGTCAATGTCGATAAATTGTTATTATTGTCCTTGAGCAAAGAAATGTTGATGAACCTCAAGGATCTTTTACATTCCCCTACATTATAAAATATTTGCATAAGTTATATGCCAAAATAGAAAACTCTCACAATTTGCAGACGATTCAGATATTAAAAGGTACTTCTAACTAACCTTAAGAAAATCACTAGATACATTTTATTCAATTAAAAGCAAAATTAAATAGGAAAATAACGCAAGATATTTTTCCAAAAAGAAGAATGAAAAATAAAGAAATCTCGCTATAGATTTAATTGGATCTCCAAAAAACCACAATGAAACAAAAGCTTTGTTAAATTACCATAATTTGTTCAAATACCTAAAGAAGATATCTAAGAAATTAGGTTAAGATCCTTCTGAGACTATTTAAATTGCTTCAGATGATATCTAACACAGCGAAATTCTGAATCCCCAAGCTAATTCTCAAATTCTTTAAAGTACTTTATATATATNTTTTTTGCTGGGTTAGCCTCCCTTGCAACCACTAAGGGTCATTGGAGGGAGGGGCTATCTACAGGTTGCCACCCCATTCTAAACACCCATGGCTCAGGACAAGCTTCTATATTATAAATAAAAGATTGACCTGGGCGGGATTTGAACCCGCGGCGTTAGGATTGCGAGACCCGTACGGATCCCCTGAGCTAGCCTGGCGCCCCTATAAATCTTTATGATTAGGCAACTCATTAAATTGATAACTATGATGAAACTTAAACATGTCATAATGTCCAAAACGAAAAAGAAACATTGTTTCTTGTTAAAAATAACTCAATCAATTTAAAAAAATGAAAGAAGACAGTAAACAAAAAGTTAGTGGCCAACAAGGCACGCCTAAAGATTAGGAATTATTCAGTTTTTTAAATTGAATAAAATATAAATATTTATTCATAGTTTTTGTAGAAATATAATTCATTTTCAAGCTAACGCAAGGACACTTTATTCCCAAAAGTACAGAAGGAACGTATATTCATCTCTTTTGTAATTCTTGTGTAAAACATTATGTGTCTGCTTATATTATTACGTATATGTCACTTAATTATTATCTTAAAAAGCCCAATCTAAAACAAAAAAAAAATTGAAGAATAAATATCAAGATAACACTACTCCACCTGTGCAAAGTGTGATTTTTACAGATTGGGGCAGTTAGTGAACAAGAGAGGCAGGATTCACGACTATCAATCTAGCTCAGGCTTCGAACCCTACTTCCCAAACGATGGGCTTACAAAGAGCAGCCCTCTGGTTAGTAGTCAGCTGGAGTTGTCCCATACGTGACGTCATTCAAGTGGGGGGGGGGGGAATCAATTCGGCCCCGATGCAAACGAACCGAGAGGGCAAGCTATAGTCTAGGGAATGTTAAACACCACTTTAAGTATTTAAGGACAGTAACAGCCAGTCCACGACTTGTGTACTGATAACATAGACCTGGAGATAGGCCCATCTGTCAACGATAAGGAATGACAAGCTGTCTTCACAGTGATAAGGATCCTGATTGCTGCATACTCACTCTCCAAGTGACTCTTTAAGGTGAGCTTAATTATCGTCAAGGATAAGAATATAAAGGAATAGTCTAGTCTTTTTTTTTTTTTAGATATTCCCTTATAATTATGGCGAGATTCACTGAAATTAAAAATAAAACTTTAAAAGTATTTTCCTATTTTAGTAGTCCATTATACTAAATAGGCCAGACAAAAAGACAACTCCATCCATTAGAGGGTAAAAGCAAATAGGTCAATTGTTACTTTGATATATTGGGGATAGAACTATGGTAACACCGCAGAGAGTCATGAAATGAGATGACTATGCTTGATTGTGATTGTAGACCGTCTTACTTCTATGGTCCTTCTATACAAATGAATAGAATATAGGTTATACCAAGAAATAAGGCTTTCGAGAGGGAAATCTACCGAAAATTGTTAAGAAAAATCACAAGGAGTAAAAATTTTGCGGAAGGGACTCAAAGGAAAGGAAAGGCGATTGGGTTTTCCCTAATCCTATTATTGTTGGCAATTGATGCCAGGTCTTGTAGTGGCTTTGAGAATGTGGATATAGGCGCACTCTCCCGTTTTCAGTTGCAAATCTGAAGCCGTGTCGGGAAGTTGTTCAATCATTTGAACTTGGAAAACGTCATTAAAAGACTCTGAGCATGTCTTGCTATGGGAAGAGGGGACTGTGGTTCTGAACAGGATGCTCTGTGGTTATTAATTCTGAGATTTAGGAGCGTAGTACATATTCCAACGTAAAAAGCAGGACAAAATTGCATTGATGCCGGTATAGACTATTTCTGGCTGAGCATGTTGATCAGGATTGGATCTTAAGGACTTTAAGTGGATGTTGACAAAAGAGGACGTGTTGCCAGTTTTTATAATTGGAGAGGATATGCGAGGCTTTTTTTTTTTTTTTTTTTTTTCAAGGCCAAGTATCTTGTTTTGGTAAATTTGTGAGGGTTTTGAAAGACAGTTTTTTCTTTTTAGTATACCTTGGAGGGTAGGGGCTTTCCTGTACGTAATGCCAGGATTTTGAGGTAGCACGGAGATAGATGGATGGATTGTTCTGAATAATAGGGAGGGCTTCGTGTATCTTGGTCTTGGTTAGGAGTTTGGATATTAGAATATTTAGGTTCAGGAAGGTTAGGATGGAAGGTTCGGTCTGTGGGAAAGATTATTCGGTTGAGGAGTTGAGGTGGATAATCCCTGTGAAGAAGAGATTCATTTAGTGACCATTTAGAACGAAATCCCATCAATGACATTACAGACAAAGACTATATTTCTAATATGTCTTTATGTCTCTGTAATACTCTTCCTCTCTCCTTAACCTTCATCTCTCTTCTCTCTTAACTTCTTCCAGCTGTCTACGGTAGGAAACTTCAGTACTTGATTTAAGCATTTAACTCTAGTGTCAGATAAGCTTTGATTCCCTCCTACATGAGGACCAGGCGCTAATCTCGGTGATCTTGAAGTGGGAAATCCGGCGTAAAGCGATCTGCTTGTCGCATTCGCTAATAAGTTAATCAGCTGGAGAGGTAACTGCAGCTGACAGTTCTCCTCACAAATGTCGACGACAGGATTGAGAGCGATGGCTATCGAATCTGTGACAATGGCTTAGAGGGGGAGTCATCTGCAGTGGACAGCCATTGACAAATAGTCCTGGGACAGATAACAGCTGAAAATTGTAAATAGGCTGGAAGTAGGGTGCGGTGTGGCAGATGTGCGAACCCAATCTACCGCTACCAGCCTTCACATTCCCATGGGCGTTTGCACGTCTCCTGAGAGAACATGCGTTCTTCTTCTTTATGAGTTCCTGTCACTGTTGTCACTTTAAACTGCTGTAGGAGCTTGTGCCATAATATAAGGTCTGCCATAAAACTCCCGAAATTAAAAATTTCAATTCCCCAATTTCTTATACTTCTTATTGGCAATATATGCAAAAAGAATAAAAGAGAACATTTGATAACATCCCACAACTCCAACAAAAGAGATGTATAATATTAGCAATAATAAGGGTTATCAAATAATATCCAATACTTCGCACTTTGTGTATATTTTTCTCTAATTGCAGAGCGCTTTTTAAATCAGTGATTATATCTTTGGAGCCCAGTCACCTATCAAATAAGTACAAAATAATTTTAATTTGGTGCTTAAACAAAGTTTATAAATATATCTTATATAAAACAAATATACATATATATCCTATATCCTGCGGAAAATGGTTAATTTATGGAATAGTACACTTTCATACTTTAAATACAATTTATTTTATTCAAACTAAAAAATATTCATAATAATGTTATTATCTAAATGAAGAGAGAGGATAATAATAATATTAGTTCTTCAAATGTTTTTGAGATTATGCATCCTTTTAAATGCCAACCGAACAAATAGCCTTTTTTTGTTATTTAAAAACTTATCTAAGTTATGGGAAAATGGAGATTCTTTCGTCTATATGATAAATTTCCAAACTTTTGAAACCCTACTTACTTCAACAAGAATCGAGGAGTCGTTAACATTTAAAAAACCAAGTCTTTATCTCGCTCCCCTTCCCTGCACATAAGCAATGTACGATCATATGACGTATGGAGATGAGTGATTACCTTGTAAGCACAGTTCATCAAATGGTTCTGCTAATTATATTAAAAAGGATTCTTTAAATTTGAGAAATTTACTTGGACGATACTTTAGTTCTTCTCCTCTTCTCTTAATGGAATTCAATCCAACCAATTTTTGAACAAAAGCATTTAATACATATTATATATANTTTTTTTCTGGATGGTAAAGCTAATCACTAAAGACAAAAAAAAAAATTACAATTTGTCAGATGGCTGGGTGATCTCCTCTTACTGCATTTGGCGTGACCTACTTTCTCGCTTGTTCTGAAAATTAATTCATTAGACGAATTATATATATATAATAAAAAGTCGTTTCGGTTTTTGAAACTACAGTGGAAAAGATGGCAAAAATCAGGACGAGTGGAGCTCACTTCCTCATCTTCGTTTAATATTTCTGTCAGTTAGTGGTAAAGGAAAACCCTGAAGCACCAATACGATGGCAGGATGTAGTTTTGCTGGAGTCTGCACAAATGCATTTGAAGGTAGGTTACTTCTAATTGGGAAATTCCACTGGTACTGGCAGTAGCTCTTCTTCGGAGCAGGTTTAAAATTTCTTTGAAAAGTTATTAGCGAGGAAAGACAAGAGAAGGAGGAAATTCTAAAAGATATTGTTTTGTTCCCATTATTTCTGCGCTTCGCTAAATGAATGTAAGTGTTAATAGGTTTCTTGTGCCGGTCTTTCTTTTTCATTTCTTAATAATTGCCTTTGGGTTAAAACTTTTTTAAATGCCACTTTTGCGGTTTTATTGCTAACCTCAAAGAAATGTATAATACTGCCTCTACTCCCCCACTCTCTTCCATTCCTCCCCCCACCCTAAATCATATCTCCCCTTTATCTCTCTCTCTCTCTCTTGAGCGAGAGGCACCTACCTTTTTACCTATCTCGTCTCTTCCTAATTTAATCTAAATCGTTCTCTTTCGTTCCTCATTTCTGCTTAACGACCTTCCTTTCTTTCAAATGAAATTGAACTATTTTAACGAATACTGTGTCCCTTCCCCCTCCACTCACCATGAGCACTTTTCTCTCTGATGAGAGTCATTTTTTGTGGTTTTTCGTGCCTTTGAAAAACTGTTAAGAGTAATTAGATAACACTTTTATCTAATATAAAGTTTTTAGTGAGAGAATGTCGTCATTATAGTAGAGTTTTAATTAATTAGGAAAATTGTTTGGGGAAATATTTTATGCACTTCTTTTGCTTCAGCTTTTGTAGAATTGAGTGTTAGCATAGAATAGTAATTTAGGGGAGGAAGTTTGTGATCAAAGAATGAATCTTTAGGTACTGTTTCCAAACAATGCATCTCAATTGCTATCAAAACTTGTCCATCGAGCCATACCAATCAGAATCGGAAAGGAGAGGTGCATTGTTCTCTTGTAAATGCGCCAAAATTACACCTGAGAACACAGATTCAGGAAAGTCGCTATGAACGAGAAATCATTTGAAAATAGCAATCTGATGATATATCGATAATTGACACTACATAATTACCAATATGTCAACTATCCGCCAGCTATTGGTGCCTGAATATTTTCTTAGAGTCCTCATAATTTGGTATTATGGTCATTCTATCGCGAGGCAAGAATTGTGAGATAGATAGATATGCGTCTGTTAGTCAATCAACTCCTAGGTTATTTCGACTAATTAAACTTTTTTAATAAACTTAACATTTAGTTAAACTATATACAGAATATGTGTTATTCTCAAATTAATAGTAACAATGAGTATATGTATTAATATATGGATTTAATAAATACTATTACAGATTATTTACAGATTATGTCCACAGGAGATCACGGGGCCATCTTCCTTTGAGTCGACGGGGATGGTTGTAGGGGATGGATACTATTACAGGGATTTTTTTTTCCCTTATCAAGAGATATTTTTTAATCTGAATGCCTTACAATAACATTTGTATACACTATATACAGATTGGTTATGTATATTATACATTTACGTTTAATGCGAACAGATTAGTTGTGAAGATTATATTTTTTTGAGAATGTTAACATTGTTGTGGAGTTGGAGTTGTGGCGAGTCTGATTATTGCTAAAATACTTGTTGAGTAACTGTAAGTCGCATTCTACTAGAATGTGACTTACAGTTTGGGGAGGGGGAGGGGGGTTCCGACAATTTTGACAAGATGGTTGTGCTTCTTCGTCCGCCTTAAGTCTGCCTTTTCTTCGCTTACCACGTTCCAGTGGTTCCAAACCAGTGTTTGGTTGTTGGCTTCATTCTTCTCAATTTGTTCGTAAAAGGAATCTCAGACCACACAGATTCCCGGCATTCTCTAATTCCTGTACTAAGCCATATTTTGATGTTACTCACCTCATACATTTCTATTGGAGGAATGTTCATTTTGCCAGCTTCTTTTGCAGCAATGTCGGGCAGGAAATGAGGTTTTGGAAATTTGAATTATTACAAGTTTTGGAGAACGCCCCTCTCGGAGTTACATGGGCATGCTTATTGCCTTTCATATTTGCCTTGTAAAGATCGAAAAGATAAACTTTAATTCGCGGCTAATCCCACCTCATTCAGGGCCAGGCTGACTAATTATCGTCCAGCTCCATCTCGATGAGTGATGGGATCGAGATTTTCATCCGGTTTCGGTTATAAATTATGGTAAAAAACGAATAGGAAAAAAAAAAATAAATGGACTGATATTTTTGTTGAAAATTTGTTGGGAAGATGAGAAGTAGGCTGTTGTTGTAGTTAAGTGGATGGCCATGATTGGCGATTCGTGTAGCGCTCCGAGAGGCCAGTTTGCCTGAGCAAATAGATAGCTTTTGATTATAGCCCTGGCTCTTACAGCTGACTGCGACCCGCCTTCGCGCGTCAGCCGACCAAAAGGAAGAGAGTACGGTGTGAACATCAACACGAATTCCTCTTCCACAATCACCCTCGAGAGAAGGATGTACGCCGACTTGAGAGAGATTCCAGCGAGTCATCGTTATTTTTCATTAACCTCCTTTCACTGGAACAGCAGGGGGGTTAATGAAAACCCGTCATGAGACTATTTATTAAAATATTTCGAGGAAATACTGAGAAAAAGTATAAGAAGTCATGTGGAAATCACATAAATTGACAATATAAATTTGAATTTTAAGTCCATACTGAGATGTGACCATAAACCCCTCGGAGATCTCTCCGAATATCACGATCCCCTGATGATGACTTACAAGTTAAGTCGAGACGTTGGCAACAATTACTTAATTACTTTGGCGTATTTTATTTTCTTTATTTCTGATCCTAGCCGTAACCCTGACAGCTTATTAATAATATATAATTTACTGGATCACTTAAATATTGTTATGTCCATTATTGAATAGCCTTTCGATCCTGGATAAGAAGAATTTACTTAGCAGATTTTATGCAAAAAGGTGACAAATAATTTTTTATGCAAAAAAAGAGATACGTGAAATGTTTTGAAGGGCACCATACATTCTTGCTAGACACCACCCTTGGGCACATCTATATTTGTACTATTTCAAACAAATATAATGTTATCTTTAGTACCTGCACAATGTCTAATAGGAGGCCTGCTATAATGGAATATGATCAACTCATGATATTGTCTAGAAACTTATCTTCCTTTCACTTTGATGACATGTAATTGTTCTTTGTGAAAAATGTTTTTAGCAGATTTTCTTTTTGTGTCTTTAATATTTCATTACAAATGGATATAAATGAGAGTAAATAGACAACAATGAGTGTAAAAGGTATGTTTGCTCTAGACTAGCCGGGGTGGTAGAGTGGGGGAAGTTCTCACACATCGTGGCTACATTCGTAAATTTATTTCTTAATAAGTGTATTTCATTAAAATGCTATTGATTATAAATGTTAGAAAATTACATTTTACACGAAATATATTCTATATAATTTTTCGTAACATAAATAATAAAAAAGAAAAAGAGCATATAAATTTTGGTTCCTTCCCAAAACCACATATCTCCTCATCCACTTTCAAACAAAAAGAAATAATTTAAAATTGTGAAGTGAAAACCTAAATACCTGATTTGTATATTAAAGCAAAGATATCGCAACCAACGTTTGATTTTGCTTCCTTAATATGCGCTTTTTTTTTTCTTTTTTTTTTTTAATCTTATAGAATATTAATGTTACAAAATTACATTTTATACTTTTTCTCCTATACAATTTTTTTTTCATAATTATAATAGTAAGGATGATATTAACTCCCTATGCAGTCATTAATGACTTCTTCCAAAGGCTTGCAAGAGGAAATATAAATTCCGAATTTGGTTTCATTGTAGATCTAAAGTAAGAGTGGAATTGGTGAATAATTTGTATTTTGTAGTACCAAAATTTGAGCTTTCATGTTATTCATGCACAGCGCCACAGAAACATATTTCGCACTGTCTTTATCGCTGTTGGAGTACCCCCCTTACAACCAAAATTTTCTGAATAACACGAATAAATAATAATAATAAATAGGTCTATAGATCTGAAGATTTACACTTTTCCAGAGAGAATATAAATGTTATTTAAAATTAATGTAAGTCATACAAGAAATGCGACGGAGTTAGAATAATAAAATCTTACTATCTCAGTGGGACTCGAACCCGGATCTCCTACTTTCCGGGCAAGTTTGCTGCCCATTACACCACCGACACTAGCTAGATAATCTCTTCAACCCCTCGCACATTACTCTGAGTCTAAACCCCATATCGTCTTATAGGAGCTAACATTGTAGGCTATTTGATACGCTCTCGTATTTCCCGATATTTCTTTTTTTATTCTAACTCCCTTACATTTCTTGTATAAAATTCAACGTGGGAATAAATACGAGAACTAAAATCATTATTTAATGAATGTCGTTCGTTAGTTTCTTCTTAGCTTCTAAACTTGTAATTTCTCAAGGGTCTTTTGCAATCTCATTTAAAATTACAGTAGTTTGTTAATTTTCAAATATAATTGAAATATTTTTATTTCTTTCGATATTATGCGCGAAAACCTATGTTATGGTGAATTACCAAAACTGTTTGAGTTAAGAAGGATGTGCTTCTTTTCTGAAATTTTTCATTTTGTATCAGAACTTTAAAAAAAAAAAAAAAAAACTACTCACTGTACATTGTTTTTTAAAGATTAACACTTTCGAGATCGAGACTTGAAAGCATTCCTCTGTGTGTTGTGAACGGTTCGAGCTGATCGTAGGAAACTCATTTGGATTTTCAGTTTGAAGTGTCCAACATTTATCTGTTGTTCTCTCGGAGTCCTGTTGTCCTGTACCGGGCCCTGGGTGCGCTGGTGCCTCTTGAGTGTAGGTAAGACTTCAGAGGAATCTGTGGGAGTTTGAAGGCCCCGTTGTATTCAAATGTCCGATGATATCGTCCACTCATTCATCTCTGGTCCTACTGTCCTATCTGATCTCCAGGACATCCCTATTGCCCGAACTCTTTAATAAGCCCTCACATCCAGGAGAAAAAGGCCAAAACCTCCCTTGGAAAGCGACAGAGGATGTGGAGAATAAATCTGGTGGGGCGTATATTTAGCGATGCCAGGGGGCGTACGACCCCCCCCCCCTCCCCCGTCAGGTGCGACAGTGGTCCGCTCCCCTTTATTAATCTTCCGGAGTCTGCTTTTATGGCGCTATATCCACGGGATTGATATCCCCAGTCGCCGATAGAGATCTCTGCATGGGTATCTCGCCTCGTAGCGAATTTCGATAAGCAATGTCGGTAGGACCTCATGATGACAAACAATAATACCAGATATATATATCTATTAAGAAAGATTAATTCATATTAAAAAAGTATACACTGAAACCATTCAATTTAATTCTAAGTAGCAATGAAACTGAAGTTAATTAACTACAATAAGATACATTAATTAACATTGGAGATATAAACTTGGAAACAATAAACTTGGAAACATTGGAAACAATGAAAGGTTTTAAGTTTAAGTAAACTTATATAAATATATTTATTTTATAGAACATTTCATATACAATGTATATCTATTAAACAATAATTGTGATCTTTACAAGTCCTACTAAATAAACATATTCGAAAATATATAATTCAAATTTTAATAATTTTGTAAAACAATTTGTAAAATTTTGAAGCTATGAACAATATCCAAACTACCATAAACAATACATAAATAATAAATTACTGAAATATATTATCAATTTAAATTCATATTTTTTATATAAAATTTTCTAATGCATAAATATAATAAAAATTGAATAAATAATTTAAAGCAAAGTTGTTAAGCAGTTGAGCTAACCGAATCTAATAGTTGCTAGTGTAAGGTCATTCTAGAATTCTTTAACACTTCCACAAGAAGACATTAGTGTCGACACACTCTGTATATTGTTACTGTAACATATGGCTTTATTGTTCATATTTATGTAACCGATACAGGGATGGATTTCTTCTTTTTAAGCCTTCCTTCTCTTTTGATTTAAACAATTAACTAATTGTACATTTATATGTATTAATTACGGGTGAGTGTATATATATACAATTTTTTTTCATATTGTAGTCATTGAACAATATGAAAAAAATTATATATGATATATAATTTAAATGATATGAGAGGTTAAGTAGATTCTCACCCATTCTATATTTTTATTATTAATCAATCTCCTGTTCGAGGATGACTGGCAATAAAGAGCGAAATAAAAACTATATTAACACGAATTTCCTTACATATGCTAGCCGCTAGTTCCAGGCCTGCCTGCTCTTATTTACTGGATATTATATATTTATTTTAAAAGGAGAGTTTTTTTTATCGTAGATATTATTATTAGATGATTTTTGTTGGGGTTCGGTTAAGGTAGATCCAAAAAAATACAAATTTAAAAAATGTATTTTTT
>KZ807092.1:66122-80554 GCA_000696205.2 Oncopeltus fasciatus
CTGTCTCTTACTGTCCCTTACTGAAGGCAGTTGTAGGTTGGATAGCCGGCTGTAAAGGGTGCACATGGAGGGTGCATTGCCCTACAATTAGGGCCAGTTGACGTGATCAGCTGTCCGTTCGTTACTCTCTCAGTAACTGGGCTCTGGAACTGGAGAGCTACACCCAATCTCTGTCTCCCCACATCATCGCTCTTGGAAAATATATTTGAACCCGTACTTCTTGCACTCCCTGAAGAAGTCCTCTTCTTTCAAAAGTATATATTCCTTGCAATTCTGCCGTTCATTCTATCTGCTTCAGTCTATTAACCAAGTAGGAAGAAAAGAGATGCTGAATAGAAATATCTGTCTGCTATTGGTCTCTAAAAGTATTAAAATCTGTTTTGTTCTTGCAGATTTTCACACACTAAAAAAAAAAAAAATATATNAGATATATATATATATATATATATATATATATATACATATAAAAGAAGCAATTGATTGAATATTCAATGTAGCTCAATTAATTGGATTGATATCATTTGAGAAAACAAAATGCAGTAATTTTTCTTGACAGGGGTATACACCTCTGTCACAACCTCTCTTTTGTGACATTATTCCTCTCTCGTATACAGAAAAATAGATTTTTTACAATTTTTAGTGCAAGGGAACAGAATAAAAAATCTAACTGTCCCAGCCAGGACTCGAACCTGAATCTCCTGCTATCCGGGCCGGTGCATTTACCATTTATGCTACCAGGACAAGTCTGATAAGTTATTAAATTCCCCGCACTAGTGTCGAGAGTCTAACCTCCAAGGCAGACGAATAATCGTCTTATGCTCGGAGGAGTTGACATTGTCAAGCTGTTTAAATGACTCTAGTCATTTACTTTTTATTTTTATTTTAATTTTATAAATTTGTTTTGTGCGGTATTTAGTTCCACGTAAATTTTAACAATTTTTAGTGAAAGGGAATAGAATAAAAAATCTAACTGTCCCAGCCAGGACTCGAACCTGGATCTCCTGCTATCCAGGCCGGTGCGTTTTCCATTTACGTTACCGAGACAAGTATGAATTCCCCGCACTAGTGTCCTGGTTGGGACAGTTAGATTTTTTATTCTGTTCCCTTGCACTACAAATTGTTAAAATTTACGTGGGATTAAATATCACAAAAAAATTTATAAAATTAAAATTTAAAAGTTATTATACTTGTGTTTGCTAGGAAGTCCCCGCCTTCTAGAGTTCATGGGCCAAATGCATTTATATTAAACTGGTCGTATTTATTTTTGTCAAGATATAGGTGGCATAGCCGCTGAAGCCGAGACTGAAATAAGAGTAGAACAGCTGTGAGCGAGAGAAGTAAACAGAAGACTATCTCCGTGAGGCTCGTTTGTGATGAGAGCCTTAGTCGGATGTGTTGGCGCGCCGATAGCCCTTCGTGATGACAATAATTATAATTTCAAGACTGCTAACGCCCCCTCCTCGGTCTACGTGCCTCCTCTGATCACGTGTAATTCCTACCTCCGAGAGTCCCGTACTGCCTCCTTCCTTTGTTTCCAAGACCATCGGCTCCCAATAACAACTGCTTCATTTTCCACTGATGACCGCTGATGAATATGTAATCCCATTGGAACTCTGATTCGGGCGTCTACAATGTCTGTTGTTCTCACTGGAAGATTGTTCGATTCTGGAAATCATCACAAGAGCTTACCACAACACACACAATAAAGAAAGAAATAGAAGCTCTTACAAGATTCTTTTGTTTTTTCTACCCATTCCAATCCATATCACACTCAATCCATGAAGATGTTTGCTGTGGAACTATTATATATTTATAAACAATTAATGAGAGGGAATAGAATAAAAAATCTATCTGTCCCAGCCAGGAATCGAACCTGGATCTCCTGCTATCCGGGCCGGTGTACTTTCCAGTTATACTACCAGGACTTGTTAGTTGTCTTATTCAATTCCCTCTACCTAGCGAGAATCTACCCTACGAGAAAGGCGAGAACTTCGTCTTNATATATATATATATGAAGAACTGGTGGGATAGAGAGTGGAGTGCACATAAAGAAAAAATCACAAGAAGAAATATATTCGGGAACCACTCGCCATTCGTCTGTGAGGAAGTTAAGAGGGACTGGAGAGTCTCCATTTTTACGAAAAACGCTTATTAAGGATGAAAGTTACAAATTTAAATACGATTTAAACTCATCTTTAATGAAACGTAAGGAAATCTGATCAGATCATGCAACTCTTGTGCGACAGATTTTTTTCTCAAGCAGATTTAGACGTATCAATTGGAGACGAAAACGTAGATGAAATTCTGAGGGTTCAAAAAATAGATCCATTGCTGAAATAAAAAAAAAATAAATAAAAATAATAGAAATGGAAAAGTTATTTTATTAAATAAAAAACGTTGCATTCCGTCATATTTATTTTTGAGTTGACACATTAACCCTCTCAAAGAATGTTTGCAACGCTTCTTTCAATGATTAGTAAAGATGAGTCACTATAAATCATGCCACGAGCGAAAAGTCTCTGAAGTGAACTCGTGCTGACCTCATACCTTCTGTAGCTGCTGTGGATCGCGAATAAACACGTCCTAAAAAATAAAAAAAAATGTGTCCTCTAAGCTTTATTGACCTGCGGCAGCACTTATTTTTTTTTTTTTTTTTTTTTTTTTTTTTTTTTTTGCAAATTGAAAATGGGGAAATCGCGACCAAGTTTTATTTAAATTAGTAGTATTGAAAAGCATAATTGCGAGTGTAGGAGCGCTTACAAATGAATTTTTGCTATTTTTGTTTTTGAATGTATGTATCCGTATCTATAGTAATTACTGAAATAAATTAAATAATACTAATTACACTTCTAAAAATCGCATGTCGCTGTTTATTTCACACAATTTCACTGAGTTTGAATATGTGTGAGAGTGTGAGTACGCGCTGTGTATCTGAGCCCTTAATAATTATCGAAGCAAAACAAATTAGAATAATTACTCATATAAATGTCTGTGTATTTGTGTGAATGTGTGTGTGTGTGTATTTTTAATTTATTTACAGTAGATTAGTGAGTGTTTACGACCTCTTGCAAATATATTGGTTGTCTTTCTATGTGCTTGTATTAGAGTAACATTTGTGCAGATGAACATGTACACAAGCACAGAGACGAAGTTAAGATAAATTAATATTTATGTATTAGGGAGGAAGAGGAGAGGGGGCAGAGAGGCAGAATAAATCAGAGCTAACAAATCTGGGGACTACCCCGAGCTAACTGCGGGGAATGCGATTTAAATGCTAATCCGACAATTAATATATATCGATCTATCAGCAATTAAAAGTGAGGCGGGAATGGCGGCCAATGGGAGGGAAGATACAGGACCCCTTGCACCCCTTGAATGTACCGAGGGGTGGGCTCTCCCTGGGGTTGTAACAATATATATTTGCTCGGCAGACATTATGTTTACCTAAACTTCACCAGTATCTGATTGTAATCAGTTTGGCTATTCGCTTCACAACCTTAGTGCTAACCAGTCCTTGGTGCAGGGTGTAGAGGATCAGGAGAAATTACATTTCTTCTCGACACTAGCTCACACTAGTTCCCTAGTCTTTGGTTTTTGTCAGTAACTGATCAGGTGATTGGTCAAACAACTTACCAGTTTTTCTTAATAATCAATAACAAATAAAAACTCAATGAGGATTAGGTGTTCCAAGGATCAGAGCAGAAATCCACTGTCTACTCACTAACAGAAGCACAGGAATAGAAACAACAAAATGTATACTGTTAGTTTTGGATACAGTGTGATATTTGGTTCATAAGTCTAGTGCCTCCAAAATATCAATTTGGAATGAATTATCTAAAAGATGATTTTCAGTATCTGTTGTTTTGTTAATAAGAAATAATAATAAAGGATTTACCCCAGTATTATATATAGTGTTCAGTAAAATTTAAATACTTCTCTCGCATTACTCTTTGTAAAGCTCACAAATAGAGTACCCGTTGTCTGATGCCATTCTCTGGAAGAGGTTAGAGTCTTACAGAGGCGTGTCTGCGATTTGCAGATGCATCTATCAAGTGTATGGCGAAGGCGGGGAGAGAGGTATGCTCCATGCACTTTTTCTCCAAGGGTTGCGTTTGGTGGTGGGTCAATGATGGTGTGGNCCACAGTTAACTCCTTTTCCACCCTAATTCATGAGGCCAGTCCTTGTCGATGGACTCCAATCCATACAATCCTCCATAGCCCGGCATGCGATCTGATATGGAATCTGCCACAGGGTAACACTAACTTACCACTGAATCGGGGGGCCGCTTGTGAGTTGATTCTCAACAGGATTTCTAAGTATTTCTTCTTCCTTTCTCAGACGAAAGAAGCATCTGGCATCTAGCCCCTTCCCGTACAGGTCTGGTCCTCCTACCCACCTGCTAGTCTTTAGTACAACAGCCGCTCGCTAGCACTTTGTGGTTTATTTTCTCTTGTATCACAACCCACCTGTTCGAAGATATCGATAATGGCAAATTCTCACGTCTACCCCTGTCTTAGAGTTGTAGGAGATCGATAGTAGTACACTCTCACGTCTACTACGGTTTGGAAGTTTACGACGTTGCTAGTGGTACAACTTCCATTTGTATCCTCCTGCAAATTTGCAGACTGTCTTAGTTTATCCACTATTACCTGCAGGAACCTGACCAGGCTTCAGTTTACGTCTGGCAGGTGAGGGCAGGTCCTTCGTTTCCTACTCGGAGGCGGCTATCTGACCTGCGGATTGCAGAGGCACGATAAGACGTACGCGTGTGCAGCCTCCTCTGCGCCTTGCGCAACACGCTGGGGCGGGCGGTGAATGCGAGGAGAGTCAGGGCCGCAAATGCGCTATCTCACGGCTAAAGGTGGAGGTGAGCATGTAAGCGCAACTCCCCACCATCTGATTGAAAAATTCCTCACATTAGCGTACGAGAAATGGGATTTATGGTTTTCTCTTGAGAAAGCACGTTAGCGACCTTTGAACCGCCTGCAATACTAACAAACTACGTCAGGCCGGCCACTCTTCAGAATAAGGAGTGCTCAAGTTTTCCGCGCCATCTTAGCACACATTCTATCAGGAGTAAATATCGCCAAAGCAGAAACCCAAAGCAGGTTTTCCGTCCATTACAAAATAATTTATACCTTTTCTTCAAACTTTCCAAAGAATAATCTTGTTCTTCACGAAGTTTATGAAAGGGTTGTACGGGTCTCAAAACCGTATGTAAATCTCAATGCACCATGGGATATAAAATCATGTAAAATAATATTCTTTAAATACAGATCTTCTAAAATTTAATACATTTCTATATTTTTACAAAAAGTATGCATATGTTATGTTACATATGTTATGGTTTATAAGCGGGAATTATTGCTTAAAGAATCTCCAAACATTTTATTTCCTTTTAAATATATTCAATTTTGTTAATCACCTTATTGACACATTGAAAAACAAAATTTATCACCTATAACTCGTTTATTACTATTATTATAAACACACGTACCACAACTTAGTGTCATAAAGGAAAGTGTTTTATCTACAGGTAACCACTCTTAACACCCTTGGAGGTAGAAGCGCTTTGTTATAGATAAAGTCATGCCCAGGGCGGAACTCGAATATGAAGTACCAGGCTTGGCCAAACCAAATGGACTTAGGACTCCTTAGACTAAAGTAAATGGAATTAGGACAACTTAGACAAAACTGGCTAATTAAAATTAAAATTAGAAACATAAAATATTGTCCAAGAACCTGCTGATTTAGCAAGAAATAATTTTTTCTTTCTGCGGTGAAATTTCGTGATAAATACAAATTTTTGCAGGAATTATGAATTTTCCCTGGAAAATTTTTGTTAATCTCTCAAAAATCAAAAATTTCACACATATGTGATTAGGAGCACTATTATTATTATTTTTTTTTTTTTTTGTTTCATTTTCATATGACTCCTCTTCAAATATTATTTATTTTCATGTTAATGATAACGTATCATTGCAAGGAGTTAACGATACAGAATACCTTTCAACTGAAAACCTGAACTTGTATTTTCCAGTGGGCAGTGGGCTCGGGATGTGGACAAGGCCCGTCTCATTCATTCTGATGAGGTGTTAAGTCTCAGGTGAGGTATCATTAGAGAGCTGTAATTCTTCACATTTCCTCGGGAGAGATGGCTGGGAAACCTGCCAAGGATACACACGTCCTTTTAATGGCTTCACAACTTTAATTTCACGCCAGGATTGCTGTTTATCCAGGATAATAACGGCCTCTTTTACATCTGAAATTGATTGGTTCTCTTGCTTTTAGGGCATGCCAAGGACTCTTTCGAAAGGCAACACGAGAGTGCACCTGCAGACCTCCCGGTCCGTGCTCTTTCCTCTCTCACTATGAGTCTACCATTAGCATCGGGACATGCAGAAATTACCGATAAATTGTAGATTGTGGACTTCAAACAGACTCAGGGGAAAACTGGAATGGGGAATTGAACGGAATTATAGCTACAATTCTCTCGCTTCGAAATAACAAATAGTTCAATGTCGGGGCTGGGTGAGGTTCGTCACACTGACACGCAAACCAGACAGATAGAGCGGAGGGGAGGTGGGAGATGTGTGCAGTCCATTGGGCAGAAACAGCGCTAACACAACAGATTTCTAGATGGACTAAAGTGTGTAATACCTAACTCACTCTCACTTTTACTTGAGATTTCCAAATTATTATTATCTCGACCATAAAACGGCGATAAGTCCAGCTGGCTAGGCTGACATTAGGCCAGCTGAATAGGGCGTTCACAAACATTTTTACATTCATACATTTTTTTTTTTATTTCGTTACAAATCCTAAGAATAATAGCAGATGCTCAATCCTACTCTACCCTTCATTCCTATTCCACAGTTAACTCCTTTTCCACCCTAATTCATGAGGCCAGTCCTTGTCGATGGACTCCAATCCATACAATCCTCCATAGCCCGGCATGCGATCTGATATGGAATCTGCCACAGGGTAACACTAACTTACCACTGAATCGGGGGGCCGCTTGTGAGTTGATTCTCAACAGGATTTCTAAGTATTTCTTCTTCCTTTCTCAGACGAAAGAAGCATCTGGCATCTAGCCCCTTCCCGTACAGGTCTGGTCCTCCTACCCACCTGCTAGTCTTTAGTACAACAGCCGCTCGCTAGCACTTTGTGGTTTATTTTCTCTTGTATCACAACCCACCTGTTCGAAGATATCGATAATGGCAAATTCTCACGTCTACCCCTGTCTTAGAGTTGTAGGAGATCGATAGTAGTACACTCTCACGTCTACTACGGTTTGGAAGTTTACGACGTTGCTAGTGGTACAACTTCCATTTGTATCCTCCTGCAAATTTGCAGACTGTCTTAGTTTATCCACTATTACCTGCAGGAACCTGACCAGGCTTCAGTTTACGTCTGGCAGGTGAGGGCAGGTCCTTCGTTTCCTACTCGGAGGCGGCTATCTGACCTGCGGATTGCAGAGGCACGATAAGACGTACGCGTGTGCAGCCTCCTCTGCGCCTTGCGCAACACGCTGGGGCGGGCGGTGAATGCGAGGAGAGTCAGGGCCGCAAATGCGCTATCTCACGGCTAAAGGTGGAGGTGAGCATGTAAGCGCAACTCCCCACCATCTGATTGAAAAATTCCTCACATTAGCGTACGAGAAATGGGATTTATGGTTTTCTCTTGAGAAAGCACGTTAGCGACCTTTGAACCGCCTGCAATACTAACAAACTACGTCAGGCCGGCCACTCTTCAGAATAAGGAGTGCTCAAGTTTTCCGCGCCATCTTAGCACACATTCTATCAGGAGTAAATATCGCCAAAGCAGAAACCCAAAGCAGGTTTTCCGTCCATTACAAAATAATTTATACCTTTTCTTCAAACTTTCCAAAGAATAATCTTGTTCTTCACGAAGTTTATGAAAGGGTTGTACGGGTCTCAAAACCGTATGTAAATCTCAATGCACCATGGGGTATTGCATCAACTCTTTCAACATAACATCCTAACAGATGTCCCCATCGAAAACTAATTTCGCAAACTTTCTACATCTGAAGAATATATGTAACTAAGTAAGAATGAATGTGAAACTTATTTCTAAATAATTGGCGTCTAGTAGATAGAATTGAAGAAATATCGTGAGAAAAAAATTCAAATAAGCTCTCATGAGGATAATTCCAATAGCCTATTCCTTCAGAATTCGCTGATGGTAAATTTGACTACATTTAACTTAAGTTCCCCATTGAGATTCACTTACTCCTGGACTATTACTTTGCAGATAAAGCCCCTCCTACTGACGGATTGCAATTATTTCTTGTCGTTGAATCACTAACAAGTTAGCGGAAATTGTTCGTTCGGGATTCATAACTCTCTATTTGAGGAGCTGAAGACACTAATCTTGCCCTAATTGGCGCTAATCGAGAAACAGATGCCTGCTCCGAAACATTGGTGGTTAGAATAGTGTGGTTAGCTGTAGATAGCCCCTCTCTTTATGACCTTCGGAAAATGTTAGGTCAATATGATGATTATAAATATATTTTACTTGATGCTTAAATAATAATAGCAATAAGGAATAAAACCTTTCGGAAAAATAGTATAATTCAATTTTTTTCAATTTTGCATTATTTTGGCATTATAGACTTATAATGCAAAGTGGAATAGTATTTATTTCGGAAGTTCTATGACCAAAATTAAAACGTATTTAAGAGGAGCCAGAGTTTTTAACGGAAATGTAATATTTTTCCTTAACTTATTGTTACATAAACAACTAGGTTATATGTGTCTTATTTTCTAAAAAAAAAAATCCTCTGGTTTTGTTTATTTATGGTAAATGACCGCTTCATTCTATTGAGTAATATTCGGAAGCCAGCTTAATCACTTACTTGTTTGTTTATTGGGGGTTTATGGCGCTCAACTGCAGAGGTTATCAGCGCAATCACTTACTTATTATGGCGTTAATTTCAACAAATCTTGCAACAATAACAAAAATGTTATGTAGCTATATAGAAATTTCACTTATGTCCCTACCAGAAAAAAAAAATGTATAAAGAATAAAAGACCGTCACGCTTAAATTAAGCTAATTTCTATGTAATTGTAATATTCTATGAACTATGTTCGATGTTATATTATAAGTAATTAAAATTAAATAGTTACTAATTTAATACTTCTACAATAATATGGACTATTTTCTTTCGCGGAAAAATTATTTTATTACTAAATAAATAAATCTACATGAAANGGTTTGCAGAAAACAATGAAGACGGAGAATACAAGTATTCGGAGTTGAATACAGACAGTGACAGTGAACACAAGTATTCGGCCACGAGGATGGATAATGTCCGAAAGCGCTCGCCAACAGAAGATGGTTTGCAGAACCAATGTAGACGGATAATAGAAGGTATGATAAGACAAACTTCATTAAGAAAACTAACAAGGGTTAGTGCACACCATACATATGTATAAATTTTAGTGCAATTATTTTCGGTATCTATTAGTTATGGATTGGATAAAATACCGAAAAATCTTCAAAATGCAGATTTTATACCTGGTACTGCAATATATTTTGTTTCTTGGGCTTTACTAAAATGAACTCTGGTATTTTTGTAAATATTAAAAACTACTCTCGGAAATGATTAATTTGATAACTTTTCTTATTGAACTGTATTTAATAAATATTACTCTTAGATGTGACATAACTATCGCCCTGATGATTACTTACAAGTTAAGTAAGTCTAAACGTCTGCAATAATAAAATAATTACCGAATAATTTAGAAGCATTTTATTTTTCTGATCCTGGCAGAAATCCTGACTAATTTCTTCAGCACAAAACTCGACGGCCAACCCACCTCCAACCAAGTATTTTATAAAATATCAATAAGCTCTCATATTGATTGGTTATATGTGCTGCGGTGTGAAGAACTATCTCTTGCACTTACAACTTAACATGAAGCTGAACTGTGCTCACGCATGGTCAGAAACGTTTGTGCATCTCTGTAAGACATGGTGGGGGGCACGTGGAAGTGGGGTATTAATTGAGGGCAACGCGAAAACTGTCACCAAAAGATCAATTTGCTCTTTGACAGTTAATAGCTTAAAAAATAAATAGTAGTTATAAAGAAATTAAGGACCAGTTCGGCTCTATTTTCGCTTAGTCATAAAAATAACTTAAATATTGTTTTTTCGCGAAAATGTAATTTTTTGGAAGTACATATCACTTCTTCTTCTGTGTAATGATTGTGGGACGAAGTACGTGTGGTGGACTCCTTCCTCTTACGACGTATAAAAGAGATTTCTGTAGAATTGTCAGAAACAACGGAAAAATGAGAGCTTGGAAATGTTTCACGTGGACATTGGTTCCACTCTTCCCTGAGAGACTTTGACTACAAAGATACAGACAGGATCTGATTCTTGCGAGGTGAGGTCTGAGCAGCCTTGGCATTAGCTGTGAACTGTATACCCTCGGGCTGTCCCCTTATCAGCAACAACAAGATCAGCTGACTGACACAACAACTGTCCACCATTACACAATCTATCACAACAAAACAAAACCCCATCTGCGTATCCTTCCGTTTTATTTATTCTGTGTTATTTTGTTATCGATAACCGTAATGCAATTACATTAGGCTCTTTTTTTCGTTGTTTGTTAAATAATCAGTTAGCCTTTATTAAATTTTATTTACACTATTATCATGAGCAACTTTAAGAATTAATTCAAGTGACTTTAAGCACAAAATTGGTCTACACAATCTTGGGTCCATAATGTATTCTCTAACACTCGAGCATGTATGAAAATTATCTCTCTGTTTGGTTGCGAAAGTTATATATCAAACGAAACTGTTATAAATTATTTCCAAATGTTGTGAAACCATCTTTATTATTGTTTTCATTATAGAGATTTGCCTCGTCAATGTTCAAGAACATTCAATATTAATTTCATATAATAATTTCATCATAGATGAATATAATATTTTTTTTTCTTACAGAAGTGAGTGAGAGATTAATACATACAGTTAGTAACAGTAACTATGTATTCATAACAGATATGAATGTATCTTGCATATGAAGGGATGAATCCTACGGTCAGCTTGAACGTTATTGGCGAACTGTTGATTCGCCTGTTGTCTACCAATTTCCTCAATTACTTTTGGCAAATTTTCTTTCTTTTAATAAAAGTCTTGAGGGATTAGAGGAGACAAACACCAAAAATGCCAATGTTTTAAGTAATTTTCAGGAGTAAAACAAAACAAATCAGACTGTGCAGTAATATTTATCTAGATGGATACTGATATAATTAGTTTAAATGTATCGAATATATGTCGCCTTTCACTCAATATACGGTATGATATAAATTTTTTCTCAAGTACAAACTATTTTTTTTCTTAATAATATCCATCAGTGAAAACCCAGAAACTGCAGAAAGAAAATGAAAGAATTTGAGGGGGAGAAGGGGCGACCGGAAGATTAAAATGGGGTCAGGTTTGAAAAGATCCTTCTTATCTTCTATCTACTAAGGATAATTGTATTGAAAAGGTGAACCTACTTGCAGTTGACTTCACCTATTTAAATATGCTACAAAACAGATAAGATAAAAGTAATTGTACTTCTTCTGGAGGGAGAAATGGCAAGAATAAATGACAATAACTTTTCAAGAACGCGAAACTAGTTGGGTTATTGAAAGTCTTTCAAAATGATTGTCATTTATTTTTGGCATTTCTCCTCCCATCCAGAAGTACATGATAAATGGTTCCTCTAAGAAATGTGACACAATTAACCTTCTGTGTTATATATATATATATATTTTTTTATGAAGTTAATTCAGTGTATGTCATTTTAATTTTCCCATACTATAAAAACAATGCCTTATTGACGAAACAAAGTAGTCGATAGTCACTTACTCTTACATATCAAACTTTATGAAAATTTATTATTTATCTCAAATACTTTTCCTTTGAATTCCAAAAATATAAAAGATATTAAACATAGGAAAAAATATAGAAAATTTGTGGTTTATTGTTGTTTTATTTTAAATGACACCTTTTGATGAATGGATATTTATACATACATACAAAATAGGTTTAATTAAACACACACATATTTGAATGCAGTATATGCATATATGTATTAGTACACTGTATGCTTAGACGAAAATTAGATTCATATATTATTATATATTTTTTTTTGAGGTTCCTTGACATGTACATATACATATCCATACCCCTACAAAAAAAATCGAATATTAATATCTACGGTAAAAACAAATCTCTATTTGAATAGATTCATATATAATGCGTAAATATATCCGTAAATAGGACTCTAGACGAAATTCTATTGGATGGAGATAAAGTCATCGACTCTATAATGAACTTTCTGAAAGAGGGCAGGCTATTAAATCTTATCTAGACGTATTTTCAGTATGCTTCTTTTCCATTCTCTCTCGTTTTTTTTTTTCTTATAAATTTCATAGTTTCCTAGTACAAAGAAATTACTATGCACATCCACACAATAACTATTCGCATTAACAATTCATTATACTATCACACCTTCTATTATCCGTCTTTCATTGGTTTCTGCAAACTCATTCATTACACCTCACCATGACCTATTGCTAAGAAATTCTTCTTCTTGAAAATATCTTCCCGCTTCTACTAATATCTCCCTGGCGTTAACGACCAAAGTTGATATGCCATTTAAAAAAAAAAAAAAAATATATTCAGGAGTAAATATCGCCAAAGCAGAAACCCAAAGCAGGTTTTCCGTCCATTACAAAATAATTTATACCTTTTCTTCAAACTTTCCAAAGAATAATCTTGTTCTTCACGAAGTTTATGAAAGGGTTGTACGGGTCTCAAAACCGTATGTAAATCTCAATGCACCATGGGGTATTGCATCAACTCTTTCAACATAACATCCTAACAGATGTCCCCATCGAAAACTAATTTCGCAAACTTTCTACATCTGAAGAATATATGTAACTAAGTAAGAATGAATGTGAAACTTATTTCTAAATAATTGGCGTCTAGTAGATAGAATTGAAGAAATATCGTGAGAAAAAAATTCAAATAAGCTCTCATGAGGATAATTCCAATAGCCTATTCCTTCAGAATTCGCTGATGGTAAATTTGACTACATTTAACTTAAGTTCCCCATTGAGATTCACTTACTCCTGGACTATTACTTTGCAGATAAAGCCCCTCCTACTGACGGATTGCAATTATTTCTTGTCGTTGAATCACTAACAAGTTAGCGGAAATTGTTCGTTCGGGATTCATAACTCTCTATTTGAGGAGCTGAAGACACTAATCTTGCCCTAATTGGCGCTAATCGAGAAACAGATGCCTGCTCCGAAACATTGGTGGTTAGAATAGTGTGGTTAGCTGTAGATAGCCCCTCTCTTTATGACCTTCGGAAAATGTTAGGTCAATATGATGATTATAAATATATTTTACTTGATGCTTAAATAATAATAGCAATAAGGAATAAAACCTTTCGGAAAAATAGTATAATTCAATTTTTTTCAATTTTGCATTATTTTGGCATTATAGACTTATAATGCAAAGTGGAATAGTATTTATTTCGGAAGTTCTATGACCAAAATTAAAACGTATTTAAGAGGAGCCAGAGTTTTTAACGGAAATGTAATATTTTTCCTTAACTTATTGTTACATAAACAACTAGGTTATATGTGTCTTATTTTCTAAAAAAAAAAATCCTCTGGTTTTGTTTATTTATGGTAAATGACCGCTTCATTCTATTGAGTAATATTCGGAAGCCAGCTTAATCACTTACTTGTTTGTTTATTGGGGGTTTATGGCGCTCAACTGCAGAGGTTATCAGCGCAATCACTTACTTATTATGGCGTTAATTTCAACAAATCTTGCAACAATAACAAAAATGTTATGTAGCTATATAGAAATTTCACTTATGTCCCTACCAGAAAAAAAAAATGTATAAAGAATAAAAGACCGTCACGCTTAAATTAAGCTAATTTCTATGTAATTGTAATATTCTATGAACTATGTTCGATGTTATATTATAAGTAATTAAAATTAAATAGTTACTAATTTAATACTTCTACAATAATATGGACTATTTTCTTTCGCGGAAAAATTATTTTATTACTAAATAAATAAATCTACATGAAATAATAATACTGAAAACCTGAACTTGTATTTTCCAGTGGGCAGTGGGCTCGGGATGTGGACAAGGCCCGTCTCATTCATTCTGATGAGGTGTTAAGTCTCAGGTGAGGTATCATT
Organism: Oncopeltus fasciatus; assembly: GCA_000696205.2. Classification (NCBI taxonomy): domain Eukaryota; kingdom Metazoa; phylum Arthropoda; class Insecta; order Hemiptera; family Lygaeidae; genus Oncopeltus; species Oncopeltus fasciatus. The sequence continues at coordinate 80,377 of KZ807092.1, forward strand.
AGAGAGCTGTAATTCTTCACATTTCCTCGGGAGAGATGGCTGGGAAACCTGCCAAGGATACACACGTCCTTTTAATGGCTTCACAACTTTAATTTCACGCCAGGATTGCTGTTTATCCAGGATAATAACGGCCTCTTTTACATCTGAAATTGATTGGTTCTCTTGCTTTTAGGGCATG
>KZ807092.1:80912-102127 GCA_000696205.2 Oncopeltus fasciatus
AGGGGGGGCGTTAATAACAGAAATAGCGGTAAGAAATTGATTGCGAGGATATCCCAAGGGGGGGGGACGGGGGGAAACCAATTTGAGTTCGTTGTCTCTGAGCTGCTGCCGTTGTCCGTGGACCGGTCCCGGTTTCCGAGAGGTGCGGGCAACAGCTTTGGCGCAACTAGAGGCCGAATCCGGAGGGCTTCCATGAGAGCTAGAACAGGAGGTACGCGTAGTCAGCCCCCTGGGGGGTAAGGGGTCACAACCACATTTCGTCTGTCAACTACGGGATATTTCAATGGAGAGGCGTTTCTATCTATTTGACTTTTGTAATCTATGTGTCTTTTAGCATTAGACATTACATTTTAAGGGGGGATTGTGATTTTGATTTTATCGTTTTTTACGACAGTTTAATTTCTAATAAACAAAAGTAAATGCTGGGATGATAAATTTATCCGGGCAAGACGTAAAAAAGTAAACAACAGACTTGAGATCTTAGTCGTAATCTTTGGGGTCAGCCACTAATATTGAGGAAAACGTATCTACATATCTATAATTTCTTCATACTCTCTCTCTCTCTCTCTTTTCAGCGCTCTTCATTGTTTTTCTTCAGTGCCTTCTTAATCACTAAAATGTTATATACAATATGTGAAAGGGGTGAAAGTTAAAAAATAAAATAAACTTGTTTGAGCTTATATATTAAATATACTCGAAAATTCTGGGCAAAGTACAAGCTACATAATTAATATTAAACTCCTGCTTCTAAGAAAAAATATGTGGCGTTTAGACAAAATTATATTTTAATAAAGCGCGAAACAAAGTTTATTTAAAGTAGTTAATTTAAGATTTATATATGTTTTTGTGAAATGTTACCTATGGGGAATCATAAGCCAAAGAAGTTTTCATACTTATGTTTTCTACTTCTCTTTCTTAAGACGGGTTATAGCACGGAGCATTTGTGCGGGAACAGTTCTGGAGGAACTAAGAGACTACTGGAGAAGTTGGGGGAAATCGGGTCTTTTATCAAGAAGGCCTTTTTCCAGAGAAAAGACAGTCATCAGCACATCAGAAGGATCAAGATGGCATACTAATGGCCCACAGTTTAATACGTTCTCAGGAAGCAGAGAGATAAGTGGAGCACTCCTAGAACGATTAGGTCATGTCTCGGCTGCCTCAGGTACTCTGATCCTATCTGGACGTCTGCGGAGTTAGTATTCAACTCTCGGCGACATGCTTCCTTTGCACTGCACGTGAAGATGTAGGACGCAGAGTACGCGTGAACTCCAGGCAGGCAAGGTTATGTCTCGACTGCACCAGATAGTCGGATTCTCTAGAGTTAGTTTTCAGCTCCCAACAGCAGCTACATGCTTAACTCAGTCCAGCACGTGAAGACTCAGGCGTGAACTCCAAGCGGGCGAGGTTATGTCTCGACTGCACCAGATAGTCGGATTCTCTAGAGTTAGTTTTCAGCTCCCAACAGCAGCTACATGCTTAACTCAGTCCAGCACGTGAAGACTCAGGCGTGAACTCCAAGCGGGCGAGGTTATGTCTCGACTGCACCAGATAGTCGGATTCTCTAGAGTTAGTTTTCAGCTCCCAACAGCAGCTACATGCTTAACTCAGTCCAGCACGTGAAGACTCAGGCGTGAACTCCAAGCGAGCGAGGTTATGTCTCGACTGCACCAGATAGTCGGATTCTCTAGAGTTAGTTTTCAGCTCCCAACAGCAGCTACTTGCTTAACTCTTTCCAGCATGTGAAGACTCAGGCGTGAACTCCAGGCAGGTTAGGTTACGTCTCTTTTTCTGCACCAGATACAGTGATCCTGTCGTACTCTCTGAAGAGTTAATGAGGAAAATAGTTAGATAAAAAAAGAATGGATTAAGACCAAGTGAGGTATTTCATGAGTAATCAAGGAAAGAGTAAGTAAGCACTCAGCCTTTTAGGTACATTCTTAATAATCGTTCTTAATGTCAATTTAAAATAAATAAATACAAATTTTACACATATGTTAACTGAAATGTTATATAAATAAATTTTTCATCTACAAAAACATTTCTCATAATACAGTTATGGCGAAAATAAGCTAACGATTATAAATGGAATCTTCATTTACGAATGATGAATGAACAAAATTTTATAAAATTAACGTTTAAATATACTCAAAATTACCTCCTTTATATACTTTGATATGAATTTTTAATCAATTTCCTTTAATATTAAATTACACTTAAGTTCTATACATTGTTTTTTCATCAACACTGACAATAGCTAAGATATTGTTGGTTATTCGGTTTTTTATCAATTTTTTTTTTTTTTTTCATATTTTGGTGTGGAGTAACTTATATAAATACGTTGTGAAGCGTTGGGAGAACATAAATTTCACATTTTACGTAAATATAATCACCATAACACAATATTTTGGACGTAAAAGAGTTTAAGACAACTCCATTAATCTTAGTAACCTTGCACACTAATTTGAAATAACCTGAATACCTTAATACAAGCTCATGTTGAAATTTTTACTGTTAGTCATAACAAAATTACTTTTCATGTTTTTTTTAATCCCAAATTCAGGTTAAGGATATTACTGTGAGGTTATGAAACGCAAATTTCCAAGGGAGGGTTTCCTGCGTTAATCCTGAGGGTAGAATTAAGTTAGCCGCTGTAGCCATGTACCGCAGCAGTAGAGATGTAAAGAAGACAATGGGGAGAGGGAGGTGTTACAGGAATGCAGTACTAGCTGGAGTTACGCCTACTTCTGGAAGAGCAGGCTCTAATTAGCAGAGGGTACAGAAGTACAACGCTCCAGACATCTCTGTGGTCCTGGAGCGAGAGAGGCCTACAATGGGGGCACATGCCGTATTCTTGTATTTCCGCATCCTCGTGTGGAAGGTTATCCTCCATGGGCGCTATAGTAGGTTGGGAAAACAGCTCCTCCAAGTCCTTAAAGGAATGACCGTGGCTGGAGGAAATGGCTTTCCGACACTTTCCACAAAGGGGAGGAATGTCATTACGGAACATCTCTGTGCAATGATGAGCTTCCATGCGTGCAAAATATTCCAGAGCAAATAGTTCTTCTGTTTGAGAAATTGACATAAGAAAAGTACCAGCATACATGTCTTCAAACACTCTCTTCTGGACTTAAATTTAAAAATTAATTTAAAGTTTATATAAATATGCTGACAAGGTGTAAATAAAATATAATAAAAAGCATGTCTGCGCATACGAAATTAAAAAATTTAGATTAATAATAACATTTTAAAAAGAACGAAGTAAAAATTAACTTTAGCAGGAATTCAAATTAATGCAGCCTTTGAAATTGATAAAATTAAACAAAGCAAATTTTTGAATTTTTTTGGATTAATACTCAGCAGAAAACTTATTTGGAAAGAACACGCCACGTGTCTCAAAAATAAATGAAACAGAGCGAGTTTTCTACTCTATTGGGACGCTACTAGTAGAGGGAATAAATAAAAGTCTAAAATATAATCTGTATGGAATTGGGGTGTGGATAGACATAGTTAAAGTTAAATAAAGAGCTATTCAAATTGTGCGCAACTTAAAAAGGACGATTTCTTGTAGTAGGACGTATTTTAATAATCACAAAATATACTGTAAATACATTTTCAGTTTTTTTGAAGCTCCTATTATATTAAATCAGGCGTATTTTGAATGTACAATATTTCAATAAGTTCGGGGACGTTTATAAATAGTTGAGAAAAAAAAATCTCCCACAACGAGAAGTCTGTCCAATCACATGGAATTGTATTATACAGAAAAAGTTTACAAATAAATAAAATGAACTTTTTCTGAAATTTTAAAATGCAAAAGAACTACACAAAATATGCAAATAATTTAGGAATTAATAATAAATAAACTTTTATATAACCTTTCACAGTTAATTAAAAATAATTCGATAATACTTAAATAACATGGAAACCTGATCATCAAATTGTTTTGTGATATTCTTGTTTTAAAAATTTAATGAATTGTTCTGTGTATATTTGTTAGGTATATTCATATAAACTTTGTAATTTTTTTATATATTATACACTGTTTGCAATCTTAAAAAGAATTATTTAGATACAATTTACTATTTTGTTTCTGTTGTGTATTGCTCAATATAATATTAAATGTTCAATATAAAACTGAATTAAACTCTCAGTAGTGATATTTAGCAAGACTTTTGCTCTTTATAAAATACTTTCAGACGTAAACTTCAATCTAATTTAGATCTAACGAGTCTATAATGTCCGAATAACCGGCGCATGCGCCTAGCTCTTTTCGACTCCAACCGGAATTTGTTTCGCTAACTGGTTTTGTTCTGGGCTTTATCTCTTTCTTTTCCCTTAATTTTTTTAGCTAAAAGAAAGTCTTCAACACAAAAATGATCTTTCTATTAAAAATATATTGGTAAGAATTAGCATGTTGTAATAAATATTTACAATAACAAGAATACTATACTGCAATGCTTTTTCAAATTTAGTTTTAATGAGGTATGACTAATTTTACCTAATATTCTTTATGCTTATTTTCATGGATCCTCCATACTTACTTTAATACAAATCAAATTAATTTTAGAGTTACATATAACCTGCAAATAGCCATCTAGAATTTATATTTATGAAAATAATCAGATTTATTGCGATTAATGCAAATAAAGGTATTTATAAACAAAGTAAAAAATAAATAATGAAAAAATTCCATGTTAAAGTGAAGTTTTTATATTAGAATAAATTAATAATTCATGAAAAGCCTGCTTGAAAACTTCTGTCCAATCATCCGAATTATGCAGTTTTATTTATTTATCTATAATATCTAGCAAGCTTCGATGAATTTCACTTGTAACTGAATTATCCCGCTTTGTGGTTGAAGTTCTCCACTTTTGCATTATGAAGGAATTCATTTTCTCTGATAAATAATGTTAGTTAAACATTTTTGTAAGATGCAAGGGGAAATCATATTAGAAATATCTGCTCGCTTATCTTCGCTAGAATTTTTCAGAAGATATTTAGCGCTCCATCGACCCCTTGGTGGTGGCGAGATAGGGGGATTGCGGGTGCGCGCTGGAGGCTCCAAGATAAGGGCGGAAATGACATAAGCCATGAACTCGGTAATTTTATTTCGAGGCGATAATTATTCCTAATTGCATCTCTCCCCAGCACCGCCGTGTAATTTCCCTCTTACTTAGGACTACTGCTTTTAATTTAGGACTTGAAGGTTAACTCCTGTCTGGAGATTCGCCTCTCACTGCCTCTCATCTTCACATTTCTCGGTGCATTTGTTCCGAGCGGCCATTGTGACCGCCTCACACAAGAGTATTACTTACTCCCATCTACTTCGTAATTTCATTGCGGAGTAGCCAGGCCTTGCCACTGTTTCTTGGCGGTTTTGCATACCACGAACGGGAGGGGGGCCTTCTACTTAAGATAGGCCCAATTCTAAGTAGATTTCTGTATGTTGGATTTGGCGGGAGTATTTACTCTAGTCCGCAGCAAAACTGTTGATCCAAGGGACTTTAGCAAAGCGACCCATAGGAACAAGGCGTTTTTCCTCTAAGAAATGTGACACAATTAACCTTCTGTGTTTCTCTTTATCCTTCCTCTCTATCTTCCGGATCCTCCCTTCTGTGTTCTTCTCTAGCCCATTAAGTCCAGACCACTTTCGAGTGACAGCCGCTATAGCCTGCACATTCCTGCTGTGTCTCGCACTTCTCCTTCCCCCGCTCTCTGGGCACTGACCCTGCGCCGCGGTTGCTAAGTGGTCGCTAGCCGTTGCAGCCTCAGATGTATCGCCTCCCGGCTAATAGCGAGCCGAAGCAAGCTACTCCTTATCCTCTCTGCTCATCGCGGGCTCGCACGACCTCCTGCAGCCTCCCGATGGGAAAAAACCTCCTATCCCGCTTCCCATAGCTTCTCCCCAACCAAAAATCCCATCCAAAACTGTCTTTTCCTGGTAACACTCTCACAGTTCATTGATAAATTCCATTATTTTGCTAAAGGTTTCTTTACTAACTCAATGAATTTGTAGTTTATTATTATTATTTATTTATTACCAATATCTCATTAGTCGCTGTTCAATTTTCCTACATGTATTTCTCATTTACCTTATTCAAATTAAGACAAACTTAAAGGGTTATTGTCACTACCAATGAATATAGAACTATCATACCTTTGAAGTTGAATACAGACAGTGACAGTGAATACAAGTATTCGGAGTTGAATACAGACAGTGACAGTGAACACAAGTATTCGGCCACGAGGATGGATAATGTCCGAAAGCGCTCGCCAACAGAAGATGGTTTGCAGAACCAATGTAGACGGATAATAGAAGGTATGATAAGACAAACTTCATTAAGAAAACTAACAAGGGTTAGTGCACACCATACATATGTATAAATTTTAGTGCAATTATTTTCGGTATCTATTAGTTATGGATTGGATAAAATACCGAAAAATCTTCAAAATGCAGATTTTATACCTGGTACTGCAATATATTTTGTTTCTTGGGCTTTACTAAAATGAACTCTGGTATTTTTGTAAATATTAAAAACTACTCTCGGAAATGATTAATTTGATAACTTTTCTTATTGAACTGTATTTAATAAATATTACTCTTAGATGTGACATAACTATCGCCCTGATGATTACTTACAAGTTAAGTAAGTCTAAACGTCTGCAATAATAAAATAATTACCGAATAATTTAGAAGCATTTTATTTTTCTGATCCTGGCAGAAATCCTGACTAATTTCTTCAGCACAAAACTCGACGGCCAACCCACCTCCAACCAAGTATTTTATAAAATATCAATAAGCTCTCATATTGATTGGTTATATGTGCTGCGGTGTGAAGAACTATCTCTTGCACTTACAACTTAACATGAAGCTGAACTGTGCTCACGCATGGTCAGAAACGTTTGTGCATCTCTGTAAGACATGGTGGGGGGCACGTGGAAGTGGGGTATTAATTGAGGGCAACGCGAAAACTGTCACCAAAAGATCAATTTGCTCTTTGACAGTTAATAGCTTAAAAAATAAATAGTAGTTATAAAGAAATTAAGGACCAGTTCGGCTCTATTTTCGCTTAGTCATAAAAATAACTTAAATATTGTTTTTTCGCGAAAATGTAATTTTTTGGAAGTACATATCACTTCTTCTTCTGTGTAATGATTGTGGGACGAAGTACGTGTGGTGGACTCCTTCCTCTTACGACGTATAAAAGAGATTTCTGTAGAATTGTCAGAAACAACGGAAAAATGAGAGCTTGGAAATGTTTCACGTGGACATTGGTTCCACTCTTCCCTGAGAGACTTTGACTACAAAGATACAGACAGGATCTGATTCTTGCGAGGTGAGGTCTGAGCAGCCTTGGCATTAGCTGTGAACTGTATACCCTCGGGCTGTCCCCTTATCAGCAACAACAAGATCAGCTGACTGACACAACAACTGTCCACCATTACACAATCTATCACAACAAAACAAAACCCCATCTGCGTATCCTTCCGTTTTATTTATTCTGTGTTATTTTGTTATCGATAACCGTAATGCAATTACATTAGGCTCTTTTTTTCGTTGTTTGTTAAATAATCAGTTAGCCTTTATTAAATTTTATTTACACTATTATCATGAGCAACTTTAAGAATTAATTCAAGTGACTTTAAGCACAAAATTGGTCTACACAATCTTGGGTCCATAATGTATTCTCTAACACTCGAGCATGTATGAAAATTATCTCTCTGTTTGGTTGCGAAAGTTATATATCAAACGAAACTGTTATAAATTATTTCCAAATGTTGTGAAACCATCTTTATTATTGTTTTCATTATAGAGATTTGCCTCGTCAATGTTCAAGAACATTCAATATTAATTTCATATAATAATTTCATCATAGATGAATATAATATTTTTTTTTCTTACAGAAGTGAGTGAGAGATTAATACATACAGTTAGTAACAGTAACTATGTATTCATAACAGATATGAATGTATCTTGCATATGAAGGGATGAATCCTACGGTCAGCTTGAACGTTATTGGCGAACTGTTGATTCGCCTGTTGTCTACCAATTTCCTCAATTACTTTTGGCAAATTTTCTTTCTTTTAATAAAAGTCTTGAGGGATTAGAGGAGACAAACACCAAAAATGCCAATGTTTTAAGTAATTTTCAGGAGTAAAACAAAACAAATCAGACTGTGCAGTAATATTTATCTAGATGGATACTGATATAATTAGTTTAAATGTATCGAATATATGTCGCCTTTCACTCAATATACGGTATGATATAAATTTTTTCTCAAGTACAAACTATTTTTTTTCTTAATAATATCCATCAGTGAAAACCCAGAAACTGCAGAAAGAAAATGAAAGAATTTGAGGGGGAGAAGGGGCGACCGGAAGATTAAAATGGGGTCAGGTTTGAAAAGATCCTTCTTATCTTCTATCTACTAAGGATAATTGTATTGAAAAGGTGAACCTACTTGCAGTTGACTTCACCTATTTAAATATGCTACAAAACAGATAAGATAAAAGTAATTGTACTTCTTCTGGAGGGAGAAATGGCAAGAATAAATGACAATAACTTTTCAAGAACGCGAAACTAGTTGGGTTATTGAAAGTCTTTCAAAATGATTGTCATTTATTTTTGGCATTTCTCCTCCCATCCAGAAGTACATGATAAATGGTTCAATAAAAGTAGTAATATTTATATTATTTTTTATGTAAAAATAAAACACATATGCAAATTTAGCAAAATAATTTTTGAAATTTTTCTTTTGAATACTTTATTGAACACAATTTATTTATTTTATTTATTAAAAACAATAACAAATAAAAATGAAACAGAAGAAAATTAATACAGAAATAGTCTAACAAATATAAAATTTTTATGCATCATATAAACAAAGAAAAATATAAATAAAAACACCACTTTTAAACTAATGCAAATTAATTACAATATAGTGCCTAATAAAACGTACAATTACATTTAATATCTTTTACTTATATGTAAATTGGAGGTAAAAATTAAAAAGGCCTTTTATTAAGGAAAAATATTAATTTTATTAAATAGAACATATTTATATTTAAACAAATTCCGAAGAATGTAGTAACTGAGATTTTTTGGAATGTTTTCGTTATTAATTTCGCTTCTACTGCGATAAAAAATTAGATTCACTAAAAATTATTTGAAGCAGTACTTTTACAAATATTATACTTTGATTTGGCGAGAAGATAAACATGTGTTGGAATAACNCCCCCCCCCCCCCCACCATTACGATCGATTCAGCATGTATCAACATTTTCCAGATAACGTCATTTTTACAAAGTTCAACAATTTTTTTTTTTTTTTATAGACTCTTTCGCTCATTCTCGTGAAATGTTGAGAAAATCATATCTACTGAATTTAAATTATTTATTTTAAAGACTTCTAACCGCATTTTTTAGATTCTCCTGAAAGCTATAAGTGAATAATTATTTAAGGAAATCTGCTAAAATCGATAACGACATATAACTAAAGGTTATATTAGCAATGCCTCCAGTTAACTTTATGTAAAATAACTTCAATTTCTCTAAAGTGGTTACTGTTTTTTGTACATAGTTGATAAGGAAGCCCTGAAGGAAATGGAAGCGTTGAGCAGACGGTTGAGCCTACTGATGTGTGACGGGCACGGCTCACTGGTTATGCACCCCCCACTCATACGTGTCGCTCACTGCCAGCCAGCCAATAGAAATCCTTTTCTTATCAATAGATCAGGAAGTTTTGTAATATTCTAACATGAAAAAAAAAATTTTTAGTGTACTTGATTAATTTTATTTTATTTTAAAATATGAAAGAAATGCTTTCATTACCAATGGGCTTATGTTCTTATTATTAAAATAAATTCATAGTTCATATAGATTTAAATTTATTTCTGGAAATGGAGGATACAAAATATAATCGTGTTGAATGCAAGTCGTCATTAATTGACCTGGCCAGATAGGAACGGCTTTACTAGTTACAGAGAATATATGATACATTACTTTTATTTTATTTTTAAATATCTACTTAGCTCTTATACTTATATATATTAGTAGTGCTCCTGCATCCGTAATTTAAAAAAAAAAATGAATTCGAAGTTTAAGCAAACATTTGCAAATCGTTAGCTAGTTCGCTATGGCTGAAATCGGTTGAGCAGCCGGGAGTCTACAGAATATCAAATTGAAAAATCGTCAAAATGTTTGTTTCTCTTAAAAAAGAAAAAAAAATAGAGAACATACTATGTGTAAAACGTAAATTTCTGACGTTTTACTTAAAGCATTTTTACGAAAAATTCATTTATGGAAAACATTTAAGAATGTAATTTTGTGTTGGGCGGTTACCTGTATTTTTTAAATATAGAAACCAAAATGGTATTTACGCCTTTTATTGCGAATACTTGAATGATTTTTTTTTTTTTTTTGTTGTTTAAATCGGATGAGTGGGAGGAGTCAGCGGATGACCAAAATTCATAATCGTGATATTCATAGTTGAGTTTCGAAAATGTTAATGGTTCATAATGTGTGTTAAGTGCAATTTTCTAACGTTTATTTCCTATAAATTTTTTACAAATAACGCTTATTACATAGATATTTATAAATTTAGCAACCAAAACCCCCTAAGCCCCCCCCCCCCCACTAGATATAATTCCTCTATAACTCTTACCCTACTATGTCCATCTTCAAATATGGTTAGTTCACGCAGCTCCTGCGTTCCGGATTCCTTGTAAAGTAAAATAGACCAAGAATAGATAAGAGAAATGACTGGATTGCGTAAATTCCCGCGCATCAGATAGCCACCCAGCCAGTTATTGATGGCACTTCCGTCTCCACTATAGCAGATCTCTCCGCTTGCAACCTCTTCGTCCGCAGAAGAGTCCTGGAGGAAATGGGATTGGCCCAGGAGAACAACGGCTCTCCTCGACCAGCATTGTCCTCCTCTTTGCATTTCCCTTGGCTTTTCTTCCTGCAGGATTCTCTTCCTTCCCCCTTCCTTCTCATTTGAGAAATGCCTCCTGCGCAGGACACTTAGATACTTCTGAAATTGAACTAGTTCCGAGTGCTCCTTGCTAACTTTTCCTCTCTCAGAGTTTTTCCATTCGTCGAAGGATTCCGCTTCTTGTGACCTCGGCCCCCGACTCCAGAAGAAAAAGGAAAACGAAACAGATTTTCCACAACAATATTAGCTCTGTTCTGATTGAAAAGTATTTCTGGAATTCCTGATAACTCTCTGGCAAAGTTGTCCGCCTCTTTTATTGGCTCACAGGGAACACTATTATTCATAATGTTGTAATGTTTCTTCATTTTTCAAGATTCCTCTGAAAGAAATCATTTCTGATGGTAAATTTTTATCATAAATAAGCATCGTTTTTTCATTAAAAAAAAAGAAAAAAAATTACGGTGCACTCGAAATCAAAATTGTCATTATACATCTAAAACACCCACCCTGTATATGTGTTTATATACACACATACATTAATATATAATTACCAATTCTGCTCTATGAAATAAGATTTTTCCTGACACTGACCTAAATGATATTACAATAAAAATTGATATGAAAGACCAACTGGAATGGTTGTCTCCAAATAACCAATTTGCAATCTTATTTTTTATTTTTTTCCTCTGAAAAAAAAAAAAACTTAATTCTCCTAATTTTAGAAGATTTCCCGTATTAAATTATTCCGTAGGTATCATGACTTAAAATTTGAAAAATACCTTTGATTCATTGCCAATTCGACATGATGATGATAAAAATATGGTTACTTACAAAAATGATAATAAAAATTATGTTTGTGTGTGGGTGAGTGTGTGTTCACACCCATAAAATGAAAAACTAAACTTCTTTTCTTTTCTTTTTTTGCTAACTGTTATATGAGTTACTTACGGCGAAAGCGGTTTAGATTTCGGGGGAGCTTAGAATGAGATGAAATTGAAGTTTTAATATATCCGTTACTCTTAGTGATATGAGAAAAATATACGCATAAGGGTAAAATTACATTTTATTTATATTATGAACTATGTAATATTGTTTCCTAACTTGTGAGTAATTCCAACCACAACTTGTAGTTTTTGAAAACCAAGTTTATTGGGAAAGTATATTTATTTTTGTAAGAGCTATTTGAGGTTATTGGGTTTTTCAGTGCTTGGATAAAAACAAGATGTACTCCAATACCTATAGTAATTTTATTATTTAATTCATATAAAAACATTATCATCGCTTCAAAGAGGTTTACAACTTGTAAGTTGTTCTTTTAGACAGTACAGTTTTATTTTGAATTCTCCTAGAAAGGTTAGGAATTTTTTCTAAATAATTGTTAAAACCTTTTTAATTAATAGAGAATTAAAAAATAATTTCATCAATGTTTCTAGATTTATTCTTTCGTTCAAATAAGCATATTTTGAATTAATCTATTTTGCAGTACATATAGTTTAATCAAAATAAAGCAAAATATTTAACATATTTCCTAAATTATGTTGCATAGTAAGTCACATGTAACTTTTAGTAGAGATTAATCTTTTTGGTATCAAATATCATCTCTCCATTAAATATAAAACAAACACTATTTTGAGTAACTTGGATTTGGTCCAATAGAAGTAACGGTAAAAACACAATAAGAGGCAATTTAATTACAAAATAAGCATTTTACAATAATCGCGACCTTTTTTTTATATTGTAAGCCCGAATAATGAGGGCAAGAGAAGAGCAACTGTAAACAAAAAAAAATTATAATATCCATTCTAATAATAATAAAAATGTTTATTTTGTTATATTCTATTAAGTGTTAACGGAAACTTTATTTCAAATAAAATATTAATTACTACAACTTCCGGAGTTTGGATTACACACATTTTCTAATAGTTCAATAACTTTTAAACCGTTGAATTAAGTGTATTTTTTTTTTTTTTTTTTGGGGCAAAAATTGGGTATGTGAGAGACGGGTTTAGCGGAAGACCAGTATTCATAATCGCAACATATGCTTCAAAACTTATGCAAAGTGGCATAAAATGTAATTATTAAAAATTTAATTTATATAACATATTTCGGAAAACGCTTGTTATGCTGAATGTATATATGAATTTAACTATAAGTCTGAGCGCTTCTCTCACTCGTCTGCCAGATAAGTACGAGGCATGCTTAGAGGTCAAAAAGCAATTTTAACATAACACTCTATCTCGTAAGGTTACTAAATAAACCACCTACTTATAAGTAATAAAGAGTGTTAAACTTTATAACAGTAATGGACTACTGAAGTAACAAGAATCCATTACTAGACTCTCGTCTGAAAGATCCCTTGGCTCTGAAGATGAGGCAGTGGGTCTCGAAAGCGCTAAGCTTTAATAAATAAATATCACTATCACAGAATGAAGTTTAACAGTTTATTATCCCTTGTAACTGTATAGCCTCGCCCCAGTTCCTAAAAAAAAGCCATTAAATCTTTTTTATATCTTTGTTAAATGAAACATTGGAAATCAACATAAATTAAACACCTCTTAGTTTTATATTGTTTCTTAGCTGCTACTCAGTCAGTTGGTTTGACACTGAAGTAAAGCTAAGTGGGCAAAATTACTTACTTTAAAAAAAATACAAAATTAAAAAAAAGTGTATTTTTTAAAAGATTATCTGCCAACGTTTCACTCTCCCTTTGTACCTATCGCCTCTTACCTTCCCCCCTCCCCACCCCCCTTCCACCACCAACGGTGTCTGTTGGTCATTTTTGAAAATTATATTTTCTTCTCAGTCATGGAAGTGTGAACTTAGGCACAGTCCGTCCTCTCTCGTCTTCATGATAGGCAGGTGTGGTCAATTACTGTTTTAATTTATTTAATTTTTTTTTTAATAGGTTGTCTGCATGTTTTTAAATTCTCTTAAATAGCTTTCTACATTCATACTTTTGATATCACATTACATTATGGTAGTTCTATATTATAATATTGTCAATTATTATTGTATTCTCATGACATTGTATTTCTACAGCTCAGAAGATGGCTTACAATGTAAGCCAAAACGTTGGCAGATAATCTTTTTTTTTAAATTTGTATTTTTTTGGATCAACCTTGACCAAACCCCAACTAAAATCATCTAATAATAATATCTATGGTCAAAAAACTTTCCTTTTTTACTTACAGATATTTTCCATTTTTTTTTTTTTAATAATTCGAATGTCAATTGAAAGTTTTAAACAACTTAATTATATTTTTATTAATGTTTTTTAACGATACATTGACTGTTCACAATACATAATAAAGCATATTTACTAAATAATGGGACGTGTTTGTAGGGAAACTGACATGTTTGTTAAGCGAGAGATGACATCTGGAGAGGATGTGTCTAGTGTCTGAGAGAGGCCTAGGTAGTGACCGGTAGGAGTGACCACAGCTGTTCCCAGATAACGGTAACAGGAGCGGCCTGCTACCGCAGTCACTTCTTATAGGAACGGTGACCAGGTATCGTCAACACCTCGGGCACCACAAATTTGGGGGGAGGGTCACAATCCAGTGTCTCGTGTACGCTACAGTGCGATTCATACTGCCTTGAGCGCATTTACACAAACGTAATGTTACATTAGTCTCCTCAGCTTAATGTAACACAAGACCCTATCATGGAAAAAAAACAACAAAAAAAACTCAATCACCAACCATTGTTGACAATGATTTTTTTAGTCATAAGAGAGTCTTTGATATAGGACCATAGCAAGCAAAAAAAATTTTTAAATATTAATATATTTTCTTCTAAGGAATTGAGGTGAAGCTATACAATTATAAGTAATAACAATTGTTAAACTCGCTCGGTAAGACTGATATTTATTTAAGTTGAGCGTTTTCGGGTCTCAATGTCTCCTCCTCAGGGGCCAGGAATCTTTCGGACGATATCATAGCCAAAAACATTTCTTAACGAAAGTCACTCCCTAGCACTAATTTGCGTTATCAGAAGACAACCAGCGAAATTTCATACATGGTCACATTATTAAGTAACAGTTTTGTAGCTGCATTTGTAATCTTTTGCAGTAGATTATTTTCTTTTTGGCTCCACTTGACCTCTTTACATTCTTTACCTCTTCCTAGGTCTATATGACGTCAGAGGTCTTTCACAGTTCAGAAAACTTCTCCGGTGGAACATTTGCTAGATGACTCTTCCTGAATACTCTTTGATCTAATTCTTCAAGTTGAACATTTATTGATTAAGCATTATTGAGCAATCCTGATTTAACATAAGGCGGTTGCCTTCGTATATTGAGTCTCGGCAATTTATATCACTTTATTCACTTCTAGAATCATAACTAAACTCCTTGGAAAATACGGCTGATGTGTTCACGGACTTATGTGGACAGGTTTATTAGTTCCAATTGAATAATAACGCTTATAGCTGGTTATCTACATAACCTTACTGCAATTTACGATAATTTGTGTCAAAATCTTCTGTTAATCATTTTTTGCCTGCTCACATGAATGCATTTTAGCACACTATAGACGTCATTCATCACGTTTGGTAAAACATGTATCTATAATTTCCTCTTTCTTGCTGTGGTGTCTTTCTGAAGATTGCACGCGTGTGAAATGTGTTCCAATCGTATTACATTATTTCAGATCATAGATTTATGTGTTCAGGCTGCCTGTATCCTTGAACTTGTTCACCTTAGTGGCTTACATTTGTAACATGGCAGTTCTACATCGTGAAAATCCTCTTCTTCGATCGCTTTCCCAATGCCCATCCTGATAGCACGTTTGAAGGACAGCTGATGCAGGCGTGAACAGGCTCAAGAGCCCCTCTAGCGCGATGAGGGTGAGTTGGACCCCGGACCTCCTCGGTAAGTATTTCCAGTCCATGGCGCGGGCCGATAGCTCATTCTGATAGTAGCTGGTAGGTTATTTATAGTCTTCCTGATACAGGATGCAGGTTAGAGAATGGCGAGTTCACAGCTCGGATAAGTTTTATTTCCTTGAGCTCAGCGTCCTGGTCCCGCCGGGAGCCGGTCTTCGAAAGAACTAATCAAGTGTCCTGTTCCTACTAAGAAGCACCAGGAGATCTCTCATACAGGTGACTAGTAATTCCTGCTATAAACATCTGTTACGAAACACTCCAATCAGCTGAAACTGAACAAGAACATCTCTGAACAAAAACTGTTTCTTTAAATCGAAATTTCCATTGAAGATAATGCAGCTGTTGTAAAGATTTATTTTATTTTATTTATTACTTTTTTATTAATTCTTCTTTTTCTGACACTGATAACTTTNTTCGGATGAGGAAAATAGCTTTTATTTGACGAATACGTTAGTAAAACATAATTGGTTGGATATTTTGTAATGTTTATTATTAATGTTTCGTCTGAAAAGAATGGAAAGGTCGCACTCTCTAAACTAAACTTTAAATTCTCTCAAGATTATCTTGTTTTTATTTTGTATATTTTTCTAAAAAGAACTTTTAGCTTAGGAAATTTTTCTCAATCTCCCCTCCTCTCATAAAATTAGATATTTTACCTTTCTCGTTAATCATACGAGTTGGTCTCCAAAAAATTTCTTATGAATAGTTGGATCGATTTTGTTGAAATCAGGGATTCTCTAATCGTACAGACGATGTTTCGATAATCCAAGGATTAATGCCATCCTTACTAATGAGCTCCACATTTTTGATTCTCAAAGTTTTCGCCACATTTCAACGGACGTCATCAGTGAAAGTTCAGGATAGTTTCGGATCAAATGGAATTAATATTGGTGAGGCCGAGAGTTTTGGAAAGATTATTATCTTTATATTATAATTATAATACATTTCAATTAAGCATACTATTTTATTTTATTTATTACTTTTTTATTAATTCTTCTTTTTCTGACACTGATAACTTTTAAAGGTTTTATTTTTAATAACTCCACTAAACAGAATATTACTTTAACGTGGTGTTGTCAAGGAAATCATCTTTGGGAATATGAATTGTCTTTTATATTACTTTTTATATTTAAATTACTGGAGACCCAATTAAATGTTAAACAAATAAGCTTAAATAGAAAAATTTTCTTTTTAAAGAATTATCCAAAACGTTATAGCTGGTTTTCCTCAGAGGCGTACCTCATTTAAGAAAACAGAAATTCAATACTCCAGTTGACCAGATCGAGAAAACAAGGAATGCTATTGATGGAAAAATTACTTTGCAAAGGAACGGATAAAAAAATGAACTGAAGGAAAAAACAATATAGAACTGATTTACTGAACAAATGTTGACTTTACGTTACAGTTTTGAACTAGTGACTGAGATCTGAGATTAAGTTCTTATTGGCAATTACTAATTGCATTATTCTGTTTTTATTATTTATTTTAAAGTTGATAAAACTATTAGTTTGTGACATTTATAAATATATTTTTAAATTGAAAAGTTTATTACAATTTTTCGGACATTAAGGACATTCCGTTACGTGAAGTGGCATTTTTTAGTTCAATTTCTATGGATGTCTACTTATAAGTCTGCTTCAGAGCAAGCTCGGAGCCATCGATCGACACAAGCTTCCTATTTGATATTTATGATTTTTAAAATAAATCATGTTACCTTCAGAATTTCAATAAATTAAAACAAAAAAAAAGGGTACTTCAGGGAACGCCTTCGACTAATATTTCAGAAAACAAATAATTAATTATCACTTCACATTAATGTGAATTAATCACTGCACTTTTGTGGAGTGAGTAGACAGCCTTCTATTATGGAGAAGAAACTAACATATGTGTGCGTGCGTGCGTGCGTGCGTGCGTGTGTGCGTGCGTGCGTGCGTGTGTGTGTGTGTGTGTGTATTGAAAGACGTCAATTACGCATTAAAGTAAACATGTAATTACCATACACCTGATGTGATTACCATACGGTATATCTGCTAAAATAAAAGATTTCTTTGCTAAAGTATACAAGCAGTTGGTTGTCATAGCCGAAGAGAACCCTTCCGGGCTCTCAAGCCTAGCTCAGAAGGTTCGAGTTCCGTCCATGACTGACATTCATCGAGAAGTGATAGCCTGCCAAGGACCTAGGGAGGAAATGCCAAAAACAAAACAAAAAATTAACTTTTGAAAAAAAAGAGAGAAAAAGAAAATATGCATTTTACTCCAACATTGTTGTATTTGAGTGGACTTCTAAGAATTGCATCAGTGTATCGTTCGAATAATTATGTAATTTTTTGAAATTGAGGGATGATAAGAAGATGTATCTGTTGGTATTTAATGTTGATAACGTTATAATATAGGAAAGGAAGTCTCAGCATAAAGTACATATTTATCAAAGATGTTGAGTGATGCAGTTCCTCGAGACAGGGCATTATCTAGTCGGAATAGATCTCTCATCACCATGCAATTTATCCTCAGAGATTACTTAAAGTCGCGTGGGCGTATAAAAATTGCCACCCTAATTTCTTTTACATATTCCCCTTCTTCTTCAAAACGCCCCTCAAGAAATTTATCTGCTCCTTTTGAGTGACGCCATTGGCGGGATGATGCACGCTATTCGGAATAAATGAGATGTTCGTTATTTATGATATTGGTACCTCCAATGAATATCCAAGAGTCCTTGCTGAAAAGAAAATTATGAATCTGATTTTTTTTCTTTTTACGCTCAGAGTCCTTAAACCTCCAAAACACTTTGAAAAAAGCCCGTCGCATCAAACAAAGCTTCTTTGGGGACGAATATTTGTATTTGTACTTTTCATAATGGCATGTACACCCCACCACACCTATGCAATTTCATAATTTATTATTTCATCAATATACAAACATGGGTGGCGTTTCCTTACACACCTAAACTCGACCCATGTTTATATATTGATGAAATAATAAATTATGAAATTGCATAGGTGTGGTGGGGTGTACATGCCATTATGAAAAGTACAAATACAAATATTGGGTATTCTTTAATTAAATTTTAATGTAAATTTGTGGGCCTATTTCGTTAGAGAGAAAATTCTAACGAATATAAGTTGGGTATTACCGGAAATGTCAAGTGCCAGTAGAAAAGATTTATCGCTGAAGCAGGGGAAAAATAGTGTGTATCCGAATTGTCTCTTTAACGCAATAGGCCCAAAAATTTACATTGAGAACGGCATGTCAAATTCTATTAAGAAAAACACCTAATTGAGGCTTCCGGGCTGTATAATAAAAATTAACAGCACAAAAACCCATCTCCAAAACTCCTAAAATATTTTTTTATCAGTAAACAAGTTTTCGTCACTCCAAGCTAAATATGACGGCTTTAAGTTGGAAAAAAAAAAGTTTGTTCTCGCACTTGACATCGAAATCCCCTCCATTATTGGTCCGAGTTTGCTCAATATGAAACTCAACTATTCTTTTCCCATTAGCCAAAACAGATAAATGTGCTACTAATCCATTATATGATAAATTTAGGATTCGGGTAAACCCTCACTCCTAATTGTACAATGCGATGTATAACACCTAAAATATATTTTGTCTACGAATACATCTGTGTAGAGTTTCATTGCTCTAAAATAATTATCATAATAGTACGCTTACATTTCAGGTAAACCCCCACCAGATATAAAAGCAAATGTTTATCTAGATGATTTCACCTATTGGACCGCAATCTTGCCGTAATTTTTGGCGCCTAGTTTATAGCTTTAGAGAAATTTTTTTTTTCTCAAAAAGACTGCCACCAGGACAACCTCTGTAGATATATTCCTTCAAAATTCGCAAAAAAGTATTTATTGCAAGTAATGTTAAATAGATTAGACGACCATTCCGTTACATGGCGTACGGATCCTCAAAGGTAAAAACAAAATGCTCAGGAATGCAAGGCCTGAAGCGAGCACGGTTTTCGACAGATGTTACGAAGTCGCCGTAAATAGAGGGGCTCTCCACCGGATTTATTAGCCAACAGAACCCTGATGATGATATGCAAATTGTTGCTACTGAAAGCTTTATAATGGTCAGCGTTATTGATATCGCTTCCCCATAAATTTGAAACTCATGCTATATTTTAATCTTTCAAAATCGTAAATCCGTAATCTCCAATGAATATAAGGCACCTTTAAAAATGTCGTACACCTCATAATTTAATTTATTTATTTATGTTGCGTTGGTTCTCTCGACCACTCACATACTCCCAACGCTATTGACATCTTTGTGTACAACCAACAAACATCATCCTGAAATAACAGCGTAAATTACAATTTTTGGTGGCAAAATATCGCCTAAATGTAATATATCTATCAATGTATGCTCGTAGATTCTCACTGGCCAGTTTTTCTGTCTGAACAGAAATCAGTTTATAAAATACTTGCAAAATATCGTATTATAACTAAAATTACATTTGGATAATTGTTCCTTTAGCAGATTTATTGTAAGAAAATTAAGCTACATACATGGATTCCTGGAAGCGACAATATTCAATGATCTTCAGCGGTACTACTTTGGAGGAGCTAAAAATATGGTCCTTCAAAGTTATGAATTTTTTTCGTCTTCGTTGCTGGTTGAGATTCATATCTCTGATACATGACAAGTATAAAATGTGTTTCTAAAAATTGTATTATAAAAAATATTTAAGAATGTAATATAAAGTGTTGAGGTTATTCAAATATATAAACCAAAACCAAAACTTCATATTGTAAAATATTGACAGAAATAATTTTGGTTGAATTCGGATGAGGAAAATAGCTTTTATTTGACGAATACGTTAGTAAAACATAATTGGTTGGATATTTTGTAATGTTTATTATTAATGTTTCGTCTGAAAAGAATGGAAAGGTCGCACTCTCTAAACTAAACTTTAAATTCTCTCAAGATTATCTTGTTTTTATTTTGTATATTTTTCTAAAAAGAACTTTTAGCTTAGGAAATTTTTCTCAATCTCCCCTCCTCTCATAAAATTAGATATTTTACCTTTCTCGTTAATCATACGAGTTGGTCTCCAAAAAATTTCTTATGAATAGTTGGATCGATTTTGTTGAAATCAGGGATTCTCTAATCGTACAGACGATGTTTCGATAATCCAAGGATTAATGCCATCCTTACTAATGAGCTCCACATTTTTGATTCTCAAAGTTTTCGCCACATTTCAACGGACGTCATCAGTGAAAGTTCAGGATAGTTTCGGATCAAATGGAATTAATATTGGTGAGGCCGAGAGTTTTGGAAAGATTATTATCTTTATATTATAATTATAATACATTTCAATTAAGCATACTATTTTATTTTATTTATTGGGAGGCCTACTGCAGTTCAATTATAAATTAGAACTGAT
>KZ807092.1:116929-127191 GCA_000696205.2 Oncopeltus fasciatus
TTTAATGTTTTTTTAATAAATATTATGTGATTTAATTAATTAAAATATGAATAATTATATGATTATTAATATTATATTCACATATCGAATTAATATATAAATAATTAACATCTAAACAAAACGTTTTTCATTGACCAGCAACCCTAAAGTGGCAATATTCCTTAAAATTTGCTTCTTTCATAATTCCCAAGCTAATATAAAATTTGTAGTGATTAAATTAATGAAATAAAAGATTGACTAAAAATGCATTAACAAATAAATGAATAAAATACCTAAAGAAAGAAAAATAACAATAAATGACAATTTTCGATGTTAATAGAATTGGCTTATTTAACCAATGCTAATGGTTTTCTTATTTTCATTTTCCCAGCGAAAACTTTCGTTAATTTAAGCTCAATTATATGTAATATGACCTACTTATTCTCCACCTTGACCGATGTTTGCTGGTAGGTTTGCTGTCACTAAATGTGTCGATGAAGACTCGGTTTGTTCCTTGTGTCTGCGAAAAACGAGGATAGGGAAATCAAAAACAACAATGTACTTGGTCTCAAACTAAAGCTATCAAATCCTATTGCTGTAAGTCCCAATGAGGATTGTTCGCCCCAGCTGGTCTGTCAAGGGGATGCACTGGGCCCAGTAAGGCAGAGGTCTTGTACATGGGAAACAGTTTAGTCCCTGCGCTTGTCTACTTCTTTGCAATTCACATATTTATAGAACTAAGCAGCACACGTTCTGCAAGAAAGAGTGTTATCTGTTCCAAGCTTATAAGGCATTCCGACATGTACTCTTTCGTCTGCTCGATCTCCATGTCTACTAGCTTGAGCAAACGGGGGAAAATCTCGAGGGTTCGATACTGGCTTATTTACAGCTAGTTTTTTTTTTTTGTTTGTTGTTATCATGCTCCTTTGGCTAAAGTAAAACAAGTTAACATCCTGGTACAACTTTTAAATAAAGGAGCCTATTCGCTAGATATAACCCTTGATCTACACTCCACAACTTCAACTAATCGTTACTGGACACATGGTTAAACCTTCTGGGGCTACGTCTGTAGAGCATTGCCGGACATGAAACCATCTCATGTTCTTCTGGAGGCTTTACTATGACCCAAACTAAGTTTTGTTTTCTCTTTAACCTACCGCCTAACTACTTTATGGTAGTAGTGAAGAAAGAGGCTATCTCTTAGGAGCTGCATAGACCTTCTTCAATAGCGACGAGAGTGTTTATGAGTTATGAAAGAATAAGGACTCAATACATAGAAAGAAAGCCGAAGACTAAAATTGATTTAGTAAAACATGTGTCATCAAGTAATAACCATATCCTGTTTTGGGTTATCTACTGCAACTACCCTTTTCTAAGCACCCATGCAACAAATTTGCAGAACCAGGCATGAAGGTGACGTAATTCCAAACTGAAATTAAGAGAAATACATTACACACATTTATCATATGAATGGCTCTTGTAAAATATTGAATTTCATGATGACTGTATATATTTGACTGTTACGTTTTTAACTATCATACCTTCTATTATCCGACTTCATTGGTTTCTGTAAACCATCTTCTGTTGGCGAGCACTTTCGGACATTGTCCATCTTCTGGAAGATGTTTTGCAGAAACCAATGAAGACGGATAATAGAAGGTATGATAGTTCTATATTCATTGGTGGTGGAAATAACCTTTTAGATTATTTACCTATTACGTTTTTATTTTATAACAGTGAGTGATATCTAATGATGCAAATCACTTAATCAACAAATACTCAAATGTATTAGTGATTATTCAATTTGAGTTTCTGTCCTCTACTCTTTCCTGTCACCTGACGAACTGCCATTATCAACAAGCTCATACACAGTTTTGTGTATGAGTCTTGAATGAATGTTTTGGCTATTCATTTTTGTAAATTGTGGATCCGTTAGCCAATAATTTTGAAAAAAGTGAGTATTTTTAAATATCATATAAGCTTAGGCTAAGACAAAACGGAAATAATAATTTTAAAAATGTATGTAAGTTCATTGAAAAACGAAAGAAAATTATCAAAACTTACTAGGTATTGCCAATGTAAATAGTTGACATCCTAGAGTGGCAATTCTCAGATGTAGAGACTTTTTGGAATTATTATTTTTTCACATTTTTTGGGTTGAAGGAATGAATTGATTTCTCCCACCCCTTGAGTTGGTTGTAGCCGATACCTTTCTTTAAAACGCATTTATGTTGAATTTCTCTGGCTTAAGACATTTTGAACCCGGTCATTCATTGCTCATCATGTCATGGTTCTGTTCATGTGTTGCTCTACGCACCATTAATGCTTGCCGTAGAGAACCAAAGAGAAAGATTGCGGCCGACACCATAAACATAAGCGCAAGGACGTAATGGGTCGTGATAAGTTCATCACGAAGCAGCATTCATTTATTTAACTACCTCTTTCTTCTAGAAGGCAGCTATAGCAATCGTCTAACGGATGGTAATCAAAAATTTAAGCCATAACAATGAACTAACGCTTATATTTTTAACATTAGTAAATATTGTTTACTAAAATTAAACTCCCTTTTAAGAGTTAACTGTTTTACAAAATACTAATGTTTAGTATTAAAAGTGATATGAAATCTATTAAACATTATTTCAAGAAATTTGTTATTTTATTAAATTTGTTTAAAAATAATGTTTTAGAGATAAAGAGATAACACTCGTCTTTAAAAAAATACTCAAATAAAGGAGTACATGATTTTACAAAAGTGTCCCATTACTGGATGGAACAAATCCCCCCCCCCCTCCATATGAGCCCAGGGCGGAAATGTAGCATGATATTTTAAAAAATTTAGTGAATAATAATTTCCAATTAGGGCTCGGTATTCCGAGGCAAATACCAGGGGTCCTTTGGGTGACAAACAGCAGCACAGAAAGAAACACTAACTGTACCCTATGACTATTGAATATGGGACTTGGAATGGACGGTTAATTTACACATATATTTTTCAACAGACCACTATATACAGAGAGAAAAATCTTTACTGTGTACTGTGAATTCCAAATTTAGCCAATTCAAATTTCATCGGATTGGTAGTGATAGTTTTAAAAGACCTATTTTGTCTCGCAAAGTGGTGGGGGCAGTTAGTCTGACTGTAGATGGACCAAGAGGTGTTGTTACCTTCCTGAATATGTTGCCTTACTAGCGCGAATTCAAAACATAAATCTGGAGTGGAAGTGAAAACCCTGGGAGAATGCATGTATGGCCAGAAGATTTCCACGAGGCCCCAGGACGGAACCTTCAAAGGCTGTCTTCTTCAGGCTAGTTTTTCCAGACTCTTCATTATCCTGGCGTTCCGCGCTCTCCCTCACACTTCTTACTCTCCCACGTCCGACCTCCGCTCCTATCAACTGTCAACCTTCCGACAAGAGACTTCCTTGAGGTATTCAGCGCTTCCTCATTGCTCTGCACAATGTCCTTCTCTCTACATTTCGTCAGATTCAGCCAGCACGGCTCGACAGAGGTTACGCTAAACTCTCCTTCAATGCTTTCCCCATTTGATGGTTCCGGCGAATATCAATTCAAAGCAAGTAATTGCAGTAGATGATGTATATGATGCATAGTGAATAATTAGTGATACATATATATATACTTAAAACGAATAAAATATGTTATTAGTTAAATGAGCTCCACTATTTCATCAGAGTCATTATTCAGTACAAAATTTATTGTACGGCAAAAATATTTAAAGTAATAGGTTTAATGGCTATTTCTCTCTGTTGCCGTGCTGTAAAACTAAGTGAATTTCCCTTTAAGTTAAGGGGGAAAATAAATAAAGGTAATCGCCATATTTGATATTCCAAGCCGAAAAAGAATGCCCACATAGGGAGGCAATCAACCCGTATAGCAAGCTTTATTGTTAAATAACATCTTAAGGAGTTTTCGTAAACGTTTATAGAACACAAACTTTACACTAATGTAGTTCACTCAATCCTTTGTCATAAGTGTTACGATAAGAAAGACATAAACGATAGTTTAATTACTCACTCTTGTACACCCCTCCCCCCCACCACCCACTCATTATCATGTCAACCTTTAGATAACTGAAGCGACGATTCCTCACTCTTATGCCTCTGAGTGCAACCGTATCTCTCACAGAGAAAATTCCAGGAGAGAGGACATCAGCCGCCAAAAGAAATGACAGATTGGACAAAACAGTGTCAGCTTTAGTTTATATTAGACCTATACTTTCACACGGATTTTGTTCTACACTAGGTACAAATGCTTTGGATTCGACCTTCGACATTCCTTACTCTTATGCCTCTGAGTGAAACCGTATTTCTCTCAGAGAAAATTCCAGGAGTGATGACATCAGCAGCCAAAAGAAATGACAGATTGGACAAAACAGTGTCAGCCTTTGTTTATATTAGACCTATACTTTCACACGGATTTTGTTCTACACTAGGTACAAATGCTTTGGATTTGACCTTCGACATTCCTCACTCTTATGCCTCTGAGTGCAACCGTATCTCTCTCAGAGAAAATTCCAGGAGAGATGATATCAGCCACCAAAAGAAATGACAGATTGGACAAAACAGTGTCAGCCTTTGTTTATATTAGACCTATACTTTCACACGGATTTTGTTCTACACTAAGTACAAATGCTTTGGATTCGACCTTCGACATTCCTTACTCTTATGCCTCTGAGTGAAACCGTATCTCTCTCAGAGAAAATTCCAAAAGAAATGACAGATTGGACAAAACAGTGTCAGCCTTTGTTTATATTAGACCTATACTTTCACACGGATTTTGTTCTACACTAAGTACAAATGCTTTGGATTCGACCTTCGACATTCCTCACTCTTATGCCTCTGAGTGCAACCGTATCTCTCTCAGAGAAAATTCCAGGAGTGATGACATCAGCTGCCAAATGAAATGACAGATTGGACAAAACAGTGTCAGCCTCTGTTTATATTGGACCTATACTTTCACACGGATTTTGTTCTACACTAAAATAAGTTACCTCAATGTGCAATTGAGAATTCATTTAAGATTCAAGAATGGAAATCAATATAGTGTCTGAAATTCATGTTTTTGAAGAATTTCTATCGTACTTGGTGGTTTACGATGAGCTCACCTATTGGCTGGTGATGGCACATTACAGTCTGATACTTTTGTTTAGGGAATAGGTTATTGGCACACGGGTGTTGACAAACACTCCCCGAGTTTTGAAGCCCTGTTCAGCCTCCCACATCAGACCTCGCCGCCAGACCACAACCCACAATGTTTGTAGGTGATTCTAGCCGCAGAGATCCAATCCCAATTAGGTATCACCAAGCGTACAATTATCCAGACTCCACCTGCACAGATACCTCTCTCTTCTCGTATACGAGCCACTATAGCAATGCCTAACCGAGAAACAAGGAATCAAAAAATATTTTCATTTGGGAACAAACCTAAAACAAATTTGTGTACCAAAGTTTGGAGTTATAAATACAAAATAACAACTAAAAAGCTTTTCAATTTTAACTAATATTAACACCAATAGAGGAATGGAATTACATTGCAGGAGACCCGGGTTCGAGCCTCGGCTGAGGTAGTAAGATTTTTTTCTGGCTCCCTTTGCATTTCTTGTTTATTATTACATCTCATCTTAGCAAAATTAAAAAAAAAAAAAAAAATACATTCACACACACATGGAACGACAACACATACGCGTTTTGTGTTTTCAATTACAAATTTGGAAATTTTCGCTGCAATAGTCTCCTTGTCTTATTACGAGATGGTTTATGTACTATACCAGTATAATGTTTTTAAAAAATATAATATATATATACGTTGTTAAAATAATTAAATCAAATTCGATAGTTAAGCTTCTTTTTGCAAACGGTTGGATAAGTTCGTTCATCGTTTAAATTTATCCTAAGGGAGAAGGAGGGAGCGTTTAACCATACAAAGTTTAAAATGATATTGGGGGAGCAAATTTCAAAATTTTAATAATGTTTTTATTTTAGAAAAATAATGTGTTTTAAAAAATATATACAGTGCAATTGATGATTTGATAATATTTATTTTCAATAAATATGATTTTATAACTCTTGCATCACATAACATTTTTTTTTTAAACTAATTAAGAAAGATATTTAACTTTTTAATTTCGGATGGCCCTCTGATTTTCAAAATCAACAAACCAGATTCGGTTTTTATGCTTTCCATTAATAGCTCTTACAATTATACGTTTTGATATCAGCCAAACGAGAGGGGGTTGGGTTTTAAATGAAGGCCAAAATTGATAAATGTAAAGTCTTCGTTGTTATTTAATTAGGAGAAGGTTTAAAGAAATTACTAAATATTAAATGTATTTACAGAGGTTTTTATCTTTGTGTGGTTTATATGAAGAACGCATGTCAAGGAAGAAATGTATCTATTAATGGGCGAGGACTTCTCCCACCCCTGATTATGACCAATGGTTTTAGAGGAAACTTAAGCGGTCATACAATTTACACTCTTTCTTATGATTCCAACTTTATTTTATAAACTTAACTGTGTTCAATAATTTAGAAATGGACTAGCAGGAAAACATGAGCATTTGACAGACGTACAAACATAATATATATACACACAATGTAGGAGTTTTCTAAGCGCTAGATTTTAGGTACCTCTCAGATTTTCACGGAACTATTGATTCATCTGTACTTCTCTCTTATCTCTCTTATCTCATATCACAGAGACACAACAGAGTCCTGTTGTACTATAAGGAATAAACAACTGTCTGTCAGCAGTACAAATTCTCACGACCCCAGACATCAGCCGTGTGGGATCTCCCTGTATTTCCTTATTATTCTTTCGGCGTTCATTATATAAAGTCCTATATATAATTAGATATCCTTAGTATATTTATACTAAATTTATTTATTAGGATTTATACGATGAATTATGTAGCATCTCTTCCCTTGTTTTAAGCTTCCTGGGACCAATTAGTTTTCTGAAAAACTTTCAACACTTAAGATATATTTGTGTGATTTTGAGTCTATATCTCTAAAATAATATCGGAGATTATATGCAACATTTAATACGATATAGTTCAGTAACTCAATCTGGAACAAGTCTTTAAGCGTCCGGAGTTAATGTATTTGAGATAACAATAACCCCCCATGTCTATTCGAGCCATTCTCCTGTTTGAGACAATAATTGTTATTATGAAAGGAAGAGGATATGCCTTGAGTTGATACACTGTGATCCTAATGTCAAAGCATTAATATTTGATGACGTCAACAAATACCGAAATGCATTACTACTTTGAATAAACAATTTCCGAAAACAAATAGAGTGGGTTGTGGTAAAAAGAGAATTTCGACTGTCATCTGTTAGTAGTTTATCTAAGCTGTAATGATAGCTCTGTCCTGCTCTATCTTCCTGTCCCCCCCCCCCTGGTTAAGGTAAACGAAAAGAGGTCTCCTAGTTTTCTCCCCCCTCCCCTCCGGGATAATAATTAACGTCCGGAACGAGTCGGGAGAGAGAGGAACCAGCTCATCTGTCGTTATCATCCTTTTAGACCGGTTGAAGTTTTAATTGAGGTGTTTGCTGGGGGTAATTTGGGGTCGAAATAACAGGTTGTTCCACAGGAGATCGGCCCACCACTAACTACATTGGTATTTTATAATACCGATTAGTTTCTATCATGAGCAGGAGTCGTGTCCTGCTCTCGGTACCAGAGCCAGCTCGCATAACCTGTGCGCTGTAAACCTCCCTGCTTCCACCTAACTTGTGTCCTCTGCTCCTTGGGTTACAGCCTCTGATCTGTATGTTTCTAGGGGGGGGTTATATCTCTTCAACAAGGACAGTAAGTAGAATAAGAGTCCAATTAAAAAAAAATACTTATAATTGTATCTCTTCACTCTGCAAAATGACATTTTTTTTTTTAAATATATGTATATATTTTTTGTTTGTATATCACATTCCACCAAATTGCAATATGTTTTATTAACAGCAAGTAATAAATAAATAATTTACATGCAAGTATGTACATATATATATACCGTATCTCTCTCAGAGAAAATTCCAGGAGTGATGACATCAGCTGCCAAATGAAATGACAGATTGGACAAAACAGTGTCAGCCTCTGTTTATATTGGACCTATACTTTCACACGNTGTATATATGTATGTATATATGTATGTATGTATGTATATATGTATGTATGTATATATATATTAACATAACTGAAAAGCTGCTCGAAAGACCTGGTACACATATTTACAAAAAATAAAATGGGAATTATTGGTCCTGTGGGATAAAGGAAGGTATGCAATACCTGCATCATAAAATTGATTGCTTTTTCTGGCTTCGTCTACGTTGTCATTGTCGATGGCCGTTAGTCAGCACCATTCCTAACTTGGATGACTACCTTAAGTAAATCCATTCTCCGCGTCCACAATGGATTAGTACCATTTAATCGAAGCTGTTGTTTTTACTAGAATGTAGTGTTCACGGCATTTCCATCGTAACAGAATTACATTTCACGCCTAAAATAATAATGACAATAAAATACTTCCACCAAGTTTACTCAAAAACAAATGCAGCAGGCTTCGATTGCCTAACAAGGATAGATAATTTGTTGAAAGAGTCAATATGGTCGCTGGACACTCCTGATTCTTGATTCGTTCTGTTGTCAGATACTTATATATCGTCAGATAATCTATGTCTTAAAGACTACTACGTTTACTTAATTATTTTGATGTGATTGACAGGGTTAAACTTAACAAGTCCATTCTTCCATCTAACCCGGTTGAGATAATTTTATATAAAAAGTAATTTATTTTCCACATTTCACTAAATACATTTAAAAGGAATGATACTTAGTATAATTACTCATACGTTCAGAGAGATATACATACTCATAGTATGAAATATGTGCTCATATATGCACAATTTAATAAAAGATTGAAGAGCACTATTTAATGAGATTCGTAAAAACACTAGAAAATATACAATTTTAATGAAGAAAGAGAGAGAGAGAGAGAGAGAGTGAGTGAGAGAGGTGGAGGGAGGGGTGAGGGGATGAGTAAGCGAGAGACGAGGCTATTGGCCAATCAAATGGACACACGCTGTTCGTTGGCTCAATCTTATGAATTCTTCTCGGCAGAATCCGGTAAAAAAAAAAAAAAAAAAAAAAAAAAAAAGATTTAAAATCGGTCGCGTAATGGAGAAGGGGCGACACTATACTAAAAACTATTTAGCACAAATTTTTAAAATTTCACCAACATTGTTTAGTAGTTCTGTGTAATAAATATTTTTCAGAGAACTGCCATACTTCAATCAGTATATTTATATGTAATGGAATTGATACAAAGACCTCTTTACCTCGTATACCCACTACTAGAAATGATCCTGTATTGCACAGGAATGTATGCAGATTTATCTTGGACATGGATTTATTGTAGTGTTACTTACGTAAGGAGCCGACGACGGAGAAATGTCACGAGCTAGATAGCAGTGGCTAAGCAAGGTCGGATTGCGAACTAGAACTTCACATTTCCCTGGTGCACTATAACTTCCTTGTACCTATACCGTGTCATATTGATCCGGAAGCAATATCAGATTTAAAGTAGTAATAAGACAGCTACATAATACATAATACAGTTCTTCTACGGAAGGCATGTACAATGTACAACAGCATTTATTGTAGACAATTAATGGGATTAAATACAACAAAAAATTACAATTTCTTTTTTATAACCTTTACTTACATATTTCATTCTGTTAAAAATAAATAAAAACATTTTGTAATTTGATTACAATGAATAATAGAAAAAAATGACATTAATGAAGGTCACCAGGAGAAAAGGTGACCAATGACACCACTCTCAAAATTACAATATCTAAAAAAGAAATAAAAACAAAAAAACAACTAAATTCTAAAAATAGCTGACATAGACTTCTCAGAGTCACTCCTTGAACAGAGTTTTCCAAGAGCAAGTTTCTTCTTGTGAATGCAAACGTTCCGGGAGAACCTCAACTTCCTCGTGTCCTGGTGACAGCTGGAGGCAGTGGTTCTCCCGGAAGTGTACTCTGGGCTGACCGGACAGGACATGGATGTCTATAGAGTCAGAGTGTGATATGTTAATTTCCTTTGGGGATATCAAAAGTCTTCTAAGAAAATTTGTTTTAAGTTATGAAATAATGATATTTGGAGGAAGTAAACCGTCTACCAGCTTATGCCCTAATGACATTATATATATGTGTGTGTGTGTGTGTGTGTGTGTGTATATATATATATAAGCTTCCTGGGACCAATT
>KZ807092.1:140051-180214 GCA_000696205.2 Oncopeltus fasciatus
TTTTTTTTTTTTTTATCTACCTTGACCGAACCCCAACTAAAATCATCTAATAATTCTAATTTATATTATTTCTTTTTAATCTTTTAATTGTAATGTTTTATATTTATATTGCAAAATACATTATTTTATATAAAAGACGCTTATTAAAATTCACAAAAAAAATTATTTATACAATCAAGTATAAACTTTATACTAACTGATTATAACAAGTTTTGAAAATAAAATTCCTTATGTCAGGGCTAATGCCAAAAAAAAAATCTAGAACTACATAAAATAATTAATTTAAGTCTGTTTGATTCACAATAATCGTAGTTAAAATTAATACAAGTCAGCAAATATATTCAGTATGTATCTTATAACCTTCTAAGTTGTACATAATAAGCCAAAAGGACAGATTTTATTAATAAAAAAAAGGTAAAATTGAACTTCATTAGAAATATTTTTTCTCAGCTTAAGTTTGTTACCTGAATCTAATTTTTGATTTATTATTTGCCAATTTATGTATATGTACATACACACACACACATATATATGTGTGTGTGTGTGTGTGTGTGTGTGTGCATATGTCTAAATAAAAATGCGGCATTAAGCAGTGTAGGTATTTTAAAATAATAGTATCCAAATCTATGGCGTGGAGTAAATTTATACAGCTTCTTTTTGAAATTTGATTTTTTTTTTTTTTAATTCAGTTGTATCATAGACCTATTTCCATTCAGAATTTGTTTTTAGGGGAGACCTCTTTGGTTTAATTACAATGGAAACTGCAGAATGTTACGTTTGTACAACAGCAATCATATGGAAAGAGAAATTATTTCCTTTAATCTTATTCCATTTTTAGAAGGGTTTTCTAGAACGCTAGATACGGGAGCTCGGACAGAAAATAGATAAAAAGCAGACATTGGTTGTGGTTTCTCGGGCCTATAACGTGTTTCTGACAACCACTCGGTCGTGACCAACCCTCTGTAGAGAGCCATTTGTCTGAGGAATACTACAGTCTTCGCTACTTCTCAACTTTTGGCGTTTTTAGTAAGAGCGATCCTACAGCTACAATTCCTGAAGCCGTATGTGACTAGCGCGTTTGGAGAGTCTAGAGCTAGCGGACTGACAGAACTACGCTTTTGCTACAGCCTACCTCTTTGTTACTTGTATGGTGTACTTATCTTCCACGTCATCTAGCAACTCCTAGTGTAATGACGTCATATCCCGCTGGTACTGCTTTGGATATTGAGCAAGTTGTCGTCTTCTCGAGTCTTATCTAGAGAGGTCCACGCGAAAATGTTCACGAGGTCCATGCACCAATATATAAAACGAAGGAATAGAATTAGATTTCAAGAGAGTTCTGTCGTCACTAATCAACAGATTGAAATGTGTGCTGACTACTGGACTGAGGACAAAACATACTCTTCTGCCATCGAAATGTTGTTGACTTTAGAGAGACTTCCGATAGTTAGGTAGATAGTTGACTACCGAAGGATTGATCTGGGATTCGGTCTTGCGTTTGAAAAAAAAAGAAAATTTTTTTAAAAATCCCAATAATTAGGATTGATGGAATTTTGGACCAATCCTCCTTCATAACACGACTACATACATAACACAAATAAATAACATTTAATTAGCCATCCCATTGATTTTATGCATTAAAACAAAAAGTAGAAAAGATTGGGACATATTCCTCTTTTAATTTACATTCAAATTTTTTTAAATATTTGATGATAAAAAATTAACTTACTGAAGGTATTTTACATTTGCTTACTTATACTTCTTTTTTTTTTTACAATTTATATGTATATTTATTCATATAGGATATCATGTGATGCAATCTACAGATATAATTTATTCTTATTTAATTTTAATTAGATATTTCACATACCGAGATAATATTCAGTAGAGTTTAGTTGAATTTCAATTTCATTGTTTCGTTGTTGTTTTTTAACTAGAAATATTTGTAGTTATATTGCATTTATTAATTAATTTATATTAGAATATGCTCCTGTAGGACTTACAACATTATATGAGTTTATATTATGCCTATTGTATTTATATTTGTCGTTGATGAAGTAATTTTTCTTTTTAAACGATAATATCCAATGAGAAACGTGATCATAAATTCATGGTCCGATAGAAGATAGACATTTTTTATTTTCAGCCCTATTTGATCATTCTCCCTTCCACGATTTTCATTCAAAGACCATACTTCTTCTTACCATACGTCTGGACTTATCTTTAGCGGGATGCATCGGATATGTTGGGTTCAGCTGGACTATTGCGGCCGTAGACATGTTACCGGCAGAAAATTATCTTAAAGTTACAAAAAACATAGGTTCAATCATATTTTATTAGTAAATGTTTAAAGTATATTAAGAAGTAAAGGGATTTGCATGCGTTAGCTACTTGAAAATTGCGGACAAAAAAGACTTTCTTTTCCCATATCTTAAAGGGCAAATTTAATTAATTGAATAGCTTGGGGATGTAAAATGATATTACTTACATATTTTATGAGTGTTTAATGGCAGCTGAATGCAGGACCACTTAACCTGGGAAGGATTTTCTTGTCCTGCTGGAGGGAACACTGTTACCTAGAACTATCATACCTTCCGTTATCTGTCTTCATTGGTTTCTGCAAACCATCTTCTGTTGGCGAGCGCTTTCGGACATTGTCCATCCTCGTGGCCGAATACATGTGTTCACTCTCACTGTCTGTATTCAGTTCAAGTTCAATACAAACAGTGACGGTGAACACATGTATTTGGCCAAGAAGATGGACAATGTCCGAAAGCGCTCGCCAACGGAGGATGGTTTGCAGAAACCAATGAAGACGTATAATGGAAGGTGTGGTAGATCTATATTCATTGCTAGTCATAATAACCGTTTAGATTATTTACAGTTACCTAGCACCATTCCAGCACCGGGAACCGGCAGCTTGACATGCAGGACCACTGTACAACTGACATGCATTACTAACATATTTCACATTTCAGCTATCTGATATTTTTTTAAATTATTTAATAGCAAAAAATTAAATTATTATCTATCAATAATTGACTAAGGCCGTGGAAGTTTTTGACATCATTAGAATCCTCATAACTTCACGACCTCAAAAATTTGTACCGTGCTAATTTATACTTTTTGAGATTAATAGACAAATAATTAAGAATCTTAGTATGAAAAACATTATTTCAATTATCGTCCATCATATGTACCTGAGGTGTAGGGTTCCTCAATATTTTATTTTTATATTTTTCATAAAGATTTATTTTGTGAAACCATTTTCATTACATCCAACCAGATCTAAACAAAGATGTCAGCATTGACAATTATCTATAAACAAAAGGTTTTAATTTTTCAGTATATATTTTGAAAAAATAAAAACAAAATGAAGGTCTCCAGTACACAAATAAATGAAATCTATACTTTTTTTTTAATTTATTAGTTTAAATCTAATTTCACTTATTTCAAAGAAAATTTCACATACATTATCTTCAAATTTTCTAAGAATAAAAGGTTTGTATATCATTGTTACTTTTAGCTGAAGTGAGTTTTTTTGTTACTTTTTAACGGCCTAAATGCAAATTCCCAGTGATTTTAATGTATTCTTAAAACCAAAAAATATCAGGAGTGTTTGTGACTCAATTTTAACATAAGTTATGGTAGAAGATAAAATCATTTCAAATTATATAATATGTATTAATAAAAAATGAACTATAAAGAAAAAGAAGCACATAACGACGGTGTTGAAGCTGTTTGAAGCCTCTTTCTCTTCTATTGTTTTATAGAGATGCCTATTGAATGAATGGCGATTCAGAAAAAATGTAACATTCAGTCTACGGCCCCTGAAGTAACTCACCGTCTGATTAATGCAATTCACATTTAATCTTGAAAAACTGTTTTGTGGCTGTCTAAAATACGGAATAATAAACATAATTCATAAAAAGTAATTTTCCGTTTATCAATAGAGAAAGATTAAGTAATAATTGTCATCAATCCACAAATCAGAAGTCCCCTCAACCTTCCTAGATATGACAGAAATACAATTCTTATCTTTAGTGTAAATGAGAAAATAGCAATCAGTATTTTCCTTTTTGGTGGATACTTCTGCATGCGCTTTAAATCTGTATTGAGTGAGTTACTTCAGAAATCTCAAATATTGGCTTGCCACAATAATGTCCAATAAAGTAAATTAAATTTTCTCTTTGAGCCAACATCATAAAATCCCTTCTCCAGGTTAGGTTTTTCATTGTAGCTTGATAACTTTCATTAATTAGTCATTATGGTAAAATTAACTAAGACATAAATATTGACTGTGATAATATTAACAGAGAAAAGCTATATTCTCTACAACCTTTCATTGTATTCGTTCAAGTAATAGAGAGTGAAATTTATTCGACAGATGCTCGATGTGAAATAAAATATCGACAAACCATGAAACATCCGTGGACAGTATAAGCGTAAATATTGCTGATTACTCCAATAAACTATATTTTAACTCCAACATAATCAATAAAAGAAAAGTAACATTGCTGGCAGAAATATGTAGATATGTATTCATTTAATACATAATACATTTAGTAAATCAAGCTATTGGTCACGACGTTTGACAAATATTAACGACTCTTCTTCATTTGTAGATACACATTCACTTTTGTTTCCTCCCCGTTAAGTCCGTTCATATACAGCCATTTTCCTTCAGGTAAATTGTATGTAAAAACTGAATTAGTTAGTTAATGAATCAAATATAAAAATTAAATTCTACGACTATTGACAAGTTAATTTTCAGAAATGGTAAATTTTCAGTTCTCCAGCATATTTCAGTTTCGCTTCTATTTTTATTTACAGTATACAGTATTAAGCACAATACAGTGTAAAATTCAAATAATCCCCTCCCACAATGTAAATTATTAACGAATTAAGAATAATTTTTATTATAATTACAAATTATGTATTTTTTTCAAGGAATAATCAATAAAAATTTAAATATATTGAGGTTATAGTTGAGGTTTTTGTTAAATTAATTTAGATGGCCATGTTATCAGTAGATATTATTATTAGATGTTTTTGTTGGGGTTTGTTCAAGGTAGATCCAAAATAACACAAATCTTAAAAAAATATGTATTTTTTAAATTATTTGCCGACGTTTCGACTTACATTGTAAGCCATCTTCAGAGCTATCATCCAAAATCCATGGTTAATAAATGACTGGTTAATTTTCATGAAAATGGGATCTTAGTGACTCGATGTCCTCTCTCGCCTTCATGATAGCTCTGAAGATGGCTCACAAAGTAAGCCGAAACGTAGGCAAATAATTTAAAAAAATACAAATTTTTTTAAATATTTGTGTTATTTTGGATCTACCATGACCAAACCCCAACAAAAAACATCTAATAATAAATTCTACTGATGATGACTTACAAGTTAAGTCANTAATATTAAAATAATTACTATTTCCAAAAATATATTCACTCCTTTTGACACTTATCAGAATGAACAATACATATTGTTTTAATTGTTAACGCATTGAAATTTGATTTCTTGTCGTTTCTCTCATTTATTCTTCTTTTTCTTTTACTTTATTGATGACTATTTGCTCATTTACATTTTTATAACTTAAAAAACATTTATATTATTTCTTCAAAAAGAGAGTTTTTTGACCGTAGGTAATATAATTAGATGGTTTTTGTTGGGGTCCGGTCAAGGTAGTTCCCAAAAAAAAAAAAAAAGTGTTTTTATGTGCCGACGTTTTGGCTTACATTGTAAGCCATCTTCAGAGCTGTAGAAATACAACCCAATATAAATACAATGATTGTATTTCTACAGTCCTGAAGATGGCTTACAATGTAAGCCGAAACGTCGGCAAATAATTTAAAAAAATACAAATTTTTTTAAATATTTGTGTTATTTTGGATCTACCATGACCAAACCCCAACAAAAAACATCTAATAATAAATTCTACTGATGATGACTTACAAGTTAAGTCAAAACGTTGGCAATAATAAAATAATTTTGGAGCATTGGAATATTTTTGGAGTTGTATTGGAAAAAACATCTAATAAAATGTTAATTTTCCAATCCAACTAAGCCATCAATGTATTCTTTAATTATCCCATTTCTAGTGCAAAATCAAATAAATGAATGAAGAACAACTCCCCGAATTATAGCGTGCCAGCATGCAATAATAAAAATATTTAGTTAAGATAAAAATAATTATTTTATAATATATTCTTATTTATAAATTTATAACTAAAATGCATACTTTAAATCAGTGTAATATGGAAGAATATTGCTTTATTCCAACCATTGCTTACTAATTAACAGATTGTTTAATGAATTCATTGACATATTTGTGTAACAAGACACTCTAAGATTATCTTTACTTTAAAATGCCTCGTTTCATTTTTAGGATTTTATTACATTTTCTTTCCTTTTGAGTGTTGACGGTTGGTTGCAAGTATATGTGCAAGTGTGTGTGTATGTGTGTATTTACGTAAACCCATATAATGGAATATTTCAAACTTAAATACCTTATAATAAAAAATGTTTTATTGCCAGATTGTCGTCATACAAAATACAACAATTAAAATTTGTTAAATTAAAAATAGTATACAGCCAGTCGTATGTTGAACATTAGGGATTTGATTTTTCAGCTTCATTTAGTAGAAATAGTCTAAATTAACATTAATGGAATTATTCATCAACATTAATGTGTTGAATTTTCGGTGGATCTGTGATTTTTGCTTAAAAATCTAGTATAAACTTTTCTATTATTATTTGATAATACACTTCATTCTGTCTCAAACTGTCAATTGTCGAAATCTAATCATGATTCTTTAAAAGTATGTTAAACACATTTATTTTATGATTATGAATTTGTACGTATAAAATAATTTAAAAACAATTTAGCATGTTTATTCTTGACCATAGAAATAAGTTTGATTTACTCTAAGATGATTTTAGTTGGGGTTCGGTCGAGGTAGATCCAAAAAACACAAATAAAAAATGTATTTTTTTTAACCCCAACTAAAATCAACCCAACCGAACCCCAACAAAAATCATCTTAGAATAATATCTACGGTCAACAAACTCTCTCTTTAAGTTTGATTTAGTCACTCGCGGATAATTATTACTTAATTCACTCAATCAAAAGTAGTTTTATTTTAAGCTCAATTTCGGAATATTTCTTTCTTATTTTTGGTTATTAAGAAGAGCAGAGCTACGCCAATTTATCTTTCTTTAAATCCAAGTTATGGATAAGGAAACCAGTTTTCATGTAGGTGTGAAATGTAAAATGTGAATTTTATTTTAATTAAATTCAAATTAATTAATTATAGAAATATTATGGCTTAATAATATATTTGGAATTCATTTGCCACTTTCTGACTCTCAAATATAAATAAGAAAAATTCATTCATTGAATTACCTTCACTTTTACATTTAAAATATCATATATATATGTCCACAAAAAATTATTTTGAACTCTTCACAGCCTATACAAAACAAAGTAAACAATAACGAGTTTAGGGCATAGGCCTATTGGTTTGTAAAATATTTATAATACATTTATAAATTGACTTTCGTTTAGGTTAGAATACATAATTACATTTGAAATCTTGTATTTACTTGAAATATGTTTTGACTACATTTTTGCATTTTATTAGGTGATTAGTTACTTTTTGTAAATATTGAGCTAGTCTTAACGTGACACGCATCTGAAGAACAGATCTGCTAAAGGGAGTGCATTAGTACAGGTTAAGGACACACAAGCCAAGGAGCGCTAAATACAGTAA
Organism: Oncopeltus fasciatus; assembly: GCA_000696205.2. Classification (NCBI taxonomy): domain Eukaryota; kingdom Metazoa; phylum Arthropoda; class Insecta; order Hemiptera; family Lygaeidae; genus Oncopeltus; species Oncopeltus fasciatus. Next base: position 147,830 of record KZ807092.1, read on the forward strand.
TAAGGACCTAGAATGAGAACAGCTGTTTGGTAATTCTGATTTCACACCGTCTCCCTCACCGGCTCCTCAGATCCTATCTGTCTCCAGAGTCAAAGAGTCAACATATCCCAGGCAAACATCTGACATCATCATCAACTGCTAGATTTACCAAATTGTCATAATTTCATTTTTAGTAGATTTATTGAATGAAATGTAGTTACTCAGTTTCACACCACTCCAGTGTTCATTGTTTTAGTTCATTTTGGGTATTTAATGATTGATGAGTATTTAATTAAAAAAAAAAAAAAAAAAAAGTTTTGTTTTGGTTAGCGGTGTAAATCTGATAATGTGAGGAGGAGATGGATGTTTTACAGAAGTATAGACAAGAGAAATAGTTATCAAAATTAGACTAATTTTAATATACTGTCAAAGTATTGTTATTAAACAGTAAATATTTTCTTGGGTTCTACTGACTCAGTTACAATACCAAAATATTTAGATATTTCTACTTTTCCTAAGCACGGAGGGGAATTTGCACAGCTACTGCGGCAACGACTTTTTAAGTTTAATTTTATTTATGCTATAATAAATTGTTTGAAAATTATCCTTAATTTAATAGTTTTATTTGTCTTTGCTTTATTTCACTAGTAACCTAAGGTTATTTTAATATAAATAATAATATATTTAATATTATAACAATCCTATGCCTATGGTAGGTTGTCTTTAGTGGACGACTCCATAAATGAACTAACTATTGATAAAATTAAAGTAATTATGTGCAAAAATCTGTGTACCTTATGGAAAACCATTACCGACTTGTGTAATCCGTTGAGAGATCCAATTCTTTGCTTCCCTCATGTAGAATTTGTGGTAGCCATTTGTAATTTGTGGGCAACATACCAGAGTTTTTTCTAATTACCAATATGACTAATTTTGATTGATAAACATAGAAAAGAGTATTGATAACTTCTGAATTCATTAGAAGAGGTCAGTTCTTATCGTTTTACGATTCTGTGACATATCGCTTATCAGTAAGGCGCTGAGTAATAACAGATCTATGCAACAATAAATGCTGAACACTCTCTCAATCATTAGTGTTCCTGCTTCATGGGAAGAGAAGAGTAACCTCTCGCCCTAAATAGTGTTCCACGGGTATGCCAGCCAGTCGGCCATCAAGAAGACATCAGCTTTGATACAGATACAGTCTTGAAGCAAACAGAGCATACTTATGTATTATGTATGCAAATTCTCTCGAAGCCTATATTCAATATGAACGGACTTATAATAATCACATACTTTCAATACCCCATAAATAACAAACACTACAACAAAAATATAAAGTAGAAATCGTGATTTTGAATTTTTTACTTTCTTTACCGTATCTAATAATATTAAAATATACTTACTCAAATCAAGACTAATTTTTACATATAATTATGTAAAATTTCCTTTTACATAGTTAACAAAAAGAGTAAAAAATTATATAATTTCAATTCTTCCCAGATTAAAAAATGGTATTGCAATTAGATAAATGTTATTTCATTATTATTATTTCTTTAGTGTTTTGATGTAAGATAACAAAAACTTTTATTATTAAAATCCTTTACAAGAAATATGTAAAGTCCTTTAAGTAAATTAGAATGTACCTGGTTAACTTTAAAGGTACTTAAAAATAATTAAGATAAGAATTAACCAAAGATACTTTACCCAAATGCTTATAAAAATTAATATCTTTATTTAAAAATTATGTAAATTTAAATAAAATTATAATATCCAATGAGAAACGTGATCATAAATTCATGGTCCGATAGAAGATANATTGAATTTATTTTTATTTTTATTTTTATTAGAATATTTAATTAAACAAATAACGGCGAGAGACGTATTACTGACAATTGTTATTTTTATTTGAAAATTATCTGGACTTTGAAAAAATTAGCGATTGACTTGCAAATCATTGGTAAACTGAAAAGAATTACGAAGTATATCTATTTTAAGGTTGCTTGTGTTAAGTTTGCCTTAAAATATTCTCAATAAACATAAAATATAAGACAATAAATAATATAATTATAAATTTATTATGTTTGTAGTTATCTGTAGCCAACTGTAGAGACATTACATTGACGGGTCTATACTACCACTTGCAATTATTACTCAGTAATCATATTCAAATTGCTTTTAATTCAGGAATAATAAAATTCCAGTAAAACTTTTAGATAACAAAGTTTGAAAAGCCGTTCTAAAATAAAAGATAAATTTTAAAGAAAATCCATAAATTCTGACAGTTTTAATGTAATTCAAACAATATTTAGTTATTTCAAACACTTATAATTTGAAAATTGAACAATATTCAATTGGAGAAACATTATTTAAATTTCATAATTTTATTTTCTGATTTTTCGTTTTATCATCATATTCATATTATTATGAATTACAATTTGTGTGTGTTTTGAACATTTTTATAAAATAATATTAGTTGGCTTAAATATATATTACGACTTTTGAATGGAATCTATGGTAACAGCTTTCTGATTAGTTAATAAATATTCTCTGTCTAAATACTAATACTACAATGTATCTAATATAAACTAATTCAGGTATTTTCATTAAAGCTTTAATAAATAGTATTTAATTTCGTGTTAATTGTGAACGCTTTCTTATTATTGGTGGCCTTACGCCTTACACATTTTATATTCAATAATTATTTTTAAAATAGTTATTCTTTATATGCCTTCAGATTTATAAATTAATTTTCAGTTTTCTTTTTATAAAATCTATTTTCAAATTACACTCTGGAAGGCTAATTGTTTATTATTAAATATAGGNAAAAAAAAAAAAAAAAAAAAAAAAAAAAAAAAAAAAAAAAAAAAAAAAAAAAAAAAAAAAAGAAGAAAGATTTCAAAGGTAACTTACCTCAAACTAGGTAACAAAAGTTCAGGTTATAAGTACACTTTGGCAGGTTTTAGTGCATCATATAACCCCATATGTTTGTTTCTGCATTTTGTGACGTGCAGCATTACTGGTGTTAACATCATGAGATTAGTGCAGTTTTTAGCCATGTTTTTTCTGTTGTACAACCCAACAATGACCATTCCCATGTAACCTCTCTATGTGAATCACCAACCTCACAATCATTTTGCATTGCTCCACTTATTTCCTCATTTCCAAAATAAATGTCTCTTTATCGAATTATGATTCCATATAATCTGTATACTTTGAAAGTGTAATAATTATAGATATTGATGTATTGAATTTTGACTTATAATATCATTTAAAAAATATCTGCTTTACAATTTATTTAGTTGAGTTATTTCCTTCAGAAGTAATAGATGTTAGTTGAAATAATTGTTTAGCTATCAGTATTTTAAACAAATCTTTGATACTTATTTGTTATTTTTTACATTATATTTCGTTAAAATAAATTTGAATACACAAAGTTAATTTTAAATCTTATTAAAAGTTAAGAATTAACAGTTATTTCGTCTAATGCTTGTAAGAAATAAATATCTTTAAAAAATATTCATTTAATTTAGAAAATAAAAAAATTTTAAAATTCATTTTGTACTAAAAATATATTTAACATAATTTAAAATTTTTAAAAATAATTATATTTCATAAGTATCTTTTTGATTTAGTTATCATATTCTAATAGAAATTCCCTTATTTTCTGTTGTACATATTCTGAACATATTTATGTAATTCAAGTTTATTTATTATCCCATGGATTACTAATCAAGCAGTGTTGTTATGTCCGTAAACTTATGTGAAAGATAAGATTGTGGAATGAAATGAAAAAATAAATTAAATAATAAATGGGATTTATTTTTTATCACTAACATCCCTCGATTGCGATTTCAAAATGTACATTATAAAATTACAAAAGTTTTGACTTATTAATATATCACACAATATCTATTTCAGTCGTTTATGGTGGAATATATTTATAAATATATAAAATCTATTAACAAATAATTTACAACTATACAAAAGCAAATTTACAAATTTCTATTTATATAACCTTTTCGAGAATTGTATACATAACCAGATAGCACCCCACGCAAAATAAATAATCTGGCAATAATTTACATTTTAGTGACTTGATTTTAATTCGTTAATTATTTACAGTATAAATACAAAATTTACAAGAAATAGGATTTTACAATTTTACAGTCTCTTGAAGTGTAAACACTTGAAATATCACAGAACTCTATATGTGAATGGCAACCGACCTGGCGTTATTCCTGTGCACATGTTGGTGCCTGGGTTGTGGTTTGGGGTGCTTCGGGCCGCGAGGTACATCTGGCAAAGCAAACCTCAGCTTCTCCCAGAAGAGCTTGTCACCCCACTCGAGGTAGGGGTTGGTCTTGAGGTAGAGCCGGATGTCGGGGTCCAGGTCCTTCTGAGGCACTTCGCCCAGGAGGATTACGATGAGCCGTCGCCGCCGATCTCTCAGCACCTGATGGTGCGCCGACTTGAATTCGAAACGACACCATTCGGATTTGATGAAGTTCTCCGAGAGCACCATGATCGTTCTTCTGGAGGACTCCACTGCCTGCACTATGGTGTCCGCTATGAATCCCCCGACGGGGAACTCGCGGTAATGTAGGCACAGTTTGTAACTCGGATCCCCGTTCTCCAGCATCGGGGCGAGTTCTTCCGCGACAAAAGCTTCGTCTTTGGCGCTGTAGCTGACGAACGCGTCGAACAGCTTGTCCCTGTCGTCCAACTCGATGTCCGTCGACCTGTAGAATAGCCGCACCCCGAACTTGGAGTGAAACCACACCCTCATTTCCTGACGGTACATGAAGAGTAGGCAAGAGAACACCATAACGGCGAAGAAGATTGCCAACGTCGCGACCAGCAGAGGTATGTAGTCCTGCAGCTCCTGTCGCTGGATGATGGTGGTAGATGTGTAACTCCCGTTAACAGGTGTCTCGATAAAGTTACTTATAACCTCCTCGACACAGGTTATGTTGTCCCTCAATATCGAGTAGCCGGTGTCGTATTCGGTAACGTTATAACACTTGACTTGTTCTATATCAACTATCGCCCCCACACTATAAATTAAGAAGTCTTTGAATTTTTGTGTGTACTCACAATCACAAGAGAACGGGTTAACACCGATGTGTATCCTCGTCAGCTGCGTTGGCAGTTGCCATACAGAATACTTGAAGAGCCGGTTGTGGTCGATCCTGAGGACCCTCAGTTCTGGAAGTCCGGTGAAAGTCGAGTTGTGAATAGTAGATATGTGGTTGTATTGCAGATAGAGCTCTCTCAAACTCACGAGTCCTTCAAATTCGTAGCCGTTCAACTCCTTAATTTTATTATTATCTAATCTGAGAAGTTCCAAATCTTTCAGGCCATTAAAAGTTCTGTTGTGTATGACATCAATGTTGGAAGAGTTCAAAAATAACACTTGTAATTTTTTCCTACCGATAAAGCTGTGACTCCCGATGAGACGGATGTCATTACCGTCCAGATAGAGCTGAGTCGAGTCCATCGGTATCCTCTCTGGCAAGGAATCGATGTAGCCGGCATTGGAACAGTCTACGACATTGGCCGACCACGAGAGGTCGTGATAACAGGTGCAGTTGGTAGGACAGGTCATCTCGCAGTCGCAGGCATCAAAGTCACAACAATGGCAGAATGGGAAGCAGTTGGAAGTGTACTGGCAGAGGAACTGGTCCGGCGACGCCTCCTTCAGAAGAACATAAGAACTGACTCTGTTGTACAGTAGTTTGCATACAACACTATCAAGATCCATGAGGTTAGGCTTGTTCCTTTCTTTCTGCTCCCCGGGATATTGCTGCAACCACTGCATTGTGCAATCGCACTGGAACGGGTTGTTCCCTATGTAAAACTCCGGTAGCGGCTTCCCTGGAGGTATCGTTGATATCCTGAGAGAATTTTGAGACACTATTCTTATCTGATTACCGACTAGATCGACTCTCGTTAAATTTGGCTTCTTGAAGAATGTATAGGACTGAACTTTTGATATTAAATTGTTAGAGAGGTTTAATATCTCAACACTATCTGGAATGGCGTTACCGGTTATTTCTGTAAGTTGGTTATTACTCGCGTCGAACATCGTGAGGTGTAATTGACTCTCTATTTCGAAGTAGTTCCCGAGTTCAGTTATTTTGTTGCTGTGTATGTCCAGCCACTGGAGGCCCGTGGGAATGAAGGCGTAGTCGAAAACCTGCAATAGGTTCTCCGATATATTGAGCCACACCAAGTTGGGGAGTTTGCCGAAGAGACCATTTATTTCGGTGAGATAGTTGCCGTCTAGACGGATGGCCATGAGGTTCTTGTTCTCATCAAAGGTGCCGGGCTCGACTCGCTGGAGCTTGTTACTCGACAGATTTAGAATCCGAAGGGCAGACATCTTATCAAACACACCTTTACTGAGGTTAGTCAGGTTATTTTCAGTGAGTCTCAGCCCGACCAGTTCATGCATGTGGGCAAACGAAGTGTTGAATACTTCAGTAATTAGGTTGTCACCGAGGTCTAAGGTCTTTAGATGAGGCACATCTGACAGAACCGCAGGCACGTCATAGAGTTTATTGCTGTTCAAGTGAAGATCTTGAAGGTTTGAGGAATTTCGGAGAGCTTCCGGGTCAATATAATGAATAGCATTGCTGTCTAGGGAAAGAACGTTTATCACATATAGACCACTCAATGTATTGCTATCAATTCTGGTTAATTTATTATTCGATAGAGACAATGTGTGAAGATTATTTAGTGATGTAAAGGTATTATCGGCAATATATTCTATAGCATTGTCTTCTAGCCGTAAAACTTGTAAACTGTATAAGTCTCTAAAAACTGACGTCTCTAATCTCACTAAATTATTGCCAGAAATACTTAAAATTACCAGTCTGAGCAAACCGGAAAACGTCGCACCATTGATCCACTCTTCGTTAAGTTCATTATCCGAGAGGTCGAGGACCAGAAGATAACTCAAACCATTGAATAAACCCGGGGCCAAGACATTAATCGAGTTATTTTGCAGATGTAGTTCTTTCAGTTCCCGTGTATCGGTGAATACCTCTGGAGGTAAATTGACTAGTTTGTTGTCGGCGAGATTTAGGTAAGTTAACGAGGTGAGACCATCCAATGCGTGATCGGCCATAAATGTTATAGCGTTGCTCTCTAAATGCAGTTCTTGCAGTCTCGCCAATGCGGAGAATGCCGAACCCGGAAGCGAATCTATACTATTGTTCGAGACGTCTAATATTCTTAAATTAAGTCCACACCTATGCCCGGAATTTCCGAATTTTAAGTGAGATACATCCCTGAGTCTATTTCTCGTCAGGTTGAGGAACTGTAAATTGTGAAGCGGGCAGAAGACAGCTTCGGGTAATGACCATATATTGTTTATACTGAGATCGAGTCTCTCTAATTGTCCCAAATCTTCTGCAAACACACCGTTGTACACTTCTAACGACACCGGGGACCAGTCTACGTTGTGAGTCCTCAAGGTGAGATTTCTCAGGTTCCTGAGGCCGCGGAACGCGCCGGCCGTGAGATTGGCGATCTTGCAGAACTCGATGGAGAGGTCTCTGAGGTCGGTGAGGGTCTGCAGGCTGCCAGACGGCAGTGCACTGTGGAAGTACAGTTGCTCGGCGCAGAATATCCTCAGACGGACCGTATACTGGGCCTGGATGACGGAGAAGTTGGTGTTTTCTAACTCAGAATTGATAGTCCTGAGGCGACAAATGAGGGCGACTTCCTGGTCGGGCTCGGTGGCCGGAGACACCTCCTCTTCGCCGCCAGAAGTGACGGCCATCCACTTACACTCGTCCGGGGCCTGGTAGCGGAGGGCCCGCGACAGGGAAGCGGTGAGCACCCCGAACGCAGCGCCGAGCAGCACCGGGAAGACAAGCGCACGCATCGCGAGCAGCAGTCAGACAAAAGGCACCATGCTATGTCACCACTGGAAGCACCACTCGTCAACTCACTCATGAAAGACACTAGAACTGGCACTTAATCCTCGTCTGCACGTGACTGGCGGGCTCACTGCTCGCATGGCGCGGCCGGACTGAGGAGCCAGGCCCCTGCCGACCCCGGGCCACCGCTCCCCCCACTCCTCCGCTTCTTGTTAGATGGCCCGCCACTAGGGGCGCCACTAGCGGGCAAGGTCACTCGCTACACCCACTATGCTCATTCTTCTCAACACCAGTATCCACGCTCCTCCGGTCACAACTCATTCTCACAACTTGGTGCCGTCTCTTCGCCGGGCTACAAGTAAATGCCAGCTAGATCCCTCCTGTGCTCTTGTCTCGTGTACCACCAAAATATTAACTTTCCTTCGATACGTTTTATATCTTATTTTCATATTGTAAAATCAAAAGCATCTTTTGCTGAGCTCTGATTTCCTATCTGAGCAGCAAATACATGAACGGCACGATTTGATTCTTCATTTAGCAAGAATTGAACAAAAAACTGTGGTTAAATGCCTTCTCACCTAGAAAGTAAAATTGTTAAACAACTTAAAACCGGTTACCTTTACCGGCTTTTGTCTAAAGCAGTTAGTTTGATCTAATGTCTGGATTATAACTCACAAATATAAATGTAATTCACTTATGCTAAACTATTTCAAAATCCACCTAGAAATAAAAATAAAAACTTATAATTAGGAGGAAGCATTATTATCAATTTAAATTCAATAATAAATTTATTCTATGCGAGAATTTTGTAAAAAAGGCAAATTAGGAATTCCATTGTATTTCTAGTAGTAGAAAGTCATTTGTAAATATTTTTGTCTAATTTTTCAAGTCAAAAAGATGTAAAGATGTTCGATAACATTTACATTTAAATTTTCTGCTAAAAAGCCCAATGGTTTTGGAGAATATTTAGAACCCTAATGAGGAGTTTAGTAGTAGGCAATCTTCCTCGTCCGAGTACAATAAGTAAAGAAAGGTTGAAGCTGCACCATTGAAAAGGGAAATTAAACAAGCGATACAAATGGCTTCCTCCGCGGGCCAGATATTTAGACTAGTTAAAGTCTCCGGCGAGCGAGGAGATAATAATGGCCTTTGGAAGCGATAGCTCGGCAGAGTATGGGGCGTGAAACCCTTTCTTTTTCCTACCGTTTCATTTTTTTTTTTTTTTTTTTCGTTAAACTTTGAAATTTTTTTTCTTTTTTGTTTGGTTTCTTTCTATCCCTCCTCCCTCCCCGTCCGCTGACGCAGACTGCTGAGGGATGCCGCACCGCGCAGGAATCCCCGGAGTCCAGCAATTATAAGCCCTCAGTCCGGATGGTTGGGATGTCTTGGAGCTGGGTTGTCCTGGCCATGAGTTTTTGCAGGCCGGCCGTGGGAGACTTGAACGCTGGGGCAGGATACAATACCCCAGGTAGTCCTCACTCCTACCCCCTCCCCTCTCTTTGACAATTTCATTTTAATTGCCACTAAAGCCCTGACAATCCTATTACTCGTTCACAATCACTGCCTCCCTCTCGCCCCGATGAACCTAATCCGGATTAGGCTCTAGCCCTGACGACGGGTGGTAGAGGGCCCGCGTCCCGCCACCCTGCACCCAAATAAAAGCTTATTACGATTTTTATTCGACCCTCCACCCCTCACCCCCTCCCTCAGATCACGAATACAAATAAACATCTGTTAGTGTCCTTTGTATGGTAGGTCCCTCCTGTCAACGACGATCGAAGTCTTCTTTAAGTCTGGCAGGGGTAGAGACGGGATTACTGGGAACGGTCTGTTTGTTTGTTTGCGACTAAAGAAATCTACTGGAGATGGCAAATCCTGCCTTCAACAGTACTGAATAATTTAAATCTTGTTCCACCCTCTGCTACGTAGAAGAACAGATCCTTGTCCAAGTTTTCGAAAATTAAAAGTCACAAATGTTTAGATGGATAAATTGTTGGCCGTTAATATCTTATGATTAAAGAAATATATAAGAAATTGCTCAAAATTTATATAAGGAAATTTCCTATTTTTTTTCTTTATAAATTATAGTTTTAAATAATGTTATCAGCATATTTTGAGAAGGGTTAAGAGATAGAAATATAATTATNTTTATGTAATTTAGAATAGTGAAACTTACTGCAGATATGTTTAAGGTTAAAACACATTATATAAGTGTGGAGGAGTACATGTAATGGGAAGTTAAAATAAAACCATTCATCAATTGCAAAACAGGAATTTGCTTAATTTACTAAACTTCTGCTTGAATGACTTTTTAAAATTTTATAATAATTCTTTGGTGTAGTATTGCTTTTCTTTATTTAGTTATACTTATGAGTATAGTACTACTGTAATGTTTCATATCTTTGTTATAAGTTTTCATAAAAAAAATTTATTATTATTATTTTTTTTTTTGTTTATTGCTTAGGTTCTTCGTTTAAGGCTAATTCACTTAAGGCAATTTACATTTAATTAATTCCTACATTCTATTTTCTATTATTGCTAAATAACTTATTTAAAATTATCGTCCAGCTCTTTCCCAAAATGATTGCATATGTCCAGTGTACCTAAATAATTTCGAATCCAGAAGCTCCAGAAGGAAAAACGTTTCTAACAAATTCGAAATTTGTCTGCCTGGCAGAAATAGAACTCTGTAAAAACTATTATAAAAACTGCTTATACAGATTAACTGGTATAACTCAGTTGGTAAAATCTCAATTAAAATAAAATAAACATCCTTTTACTTAGCGAATTATGCATAAATCAAATTGTATATATATACAATTATTTTGAAAGAAATAATAGTTTAATGAGCTCTTTAATTCCTTAAAATTTGGTACTAAATTAAATATAAATTTTATAAAGAAAAATATTTTGGTTTTAAATTCAAATAAAAGTTACTTCCAAAGCTATTAATATTTTTCTTATCATTAAAGAAGTTAAACATTATTAAATAATAAATACCCTTTGGAATACTTTTCAAATGTTTATATACATACATATATATATGTATATATATATTCATTTTTATTTTGCTAGTAGGGCGAAGTATATGAACTTTTTGCAAAATGAATAATTCATTATTAAAACAGCACATAAAAGATAAAATGCACCTTAAAAATTCCTTCACGCGATAAATACCTGAACACAGCGAATGTCCTTATTTTCACAAAAGTAAATAGAAATGCAATTACCCCATTTTTCCTTGCATTTTCTAGCGTTAGAATTCATCGGCAAGTTATTGAATACAATTAGTATTTCTATACATACTATTTATTTAACATAGTGTTCACTCAATAAAACTTTTTTTTTTTAAACACTTTAGAATTGATAAATTTTACTATTATATTAAAAATTATGGCAATATAAAAGATTTTCTATCTTTATCTTCTAACATATAATTGTGATTTTCGTGCACCACTTAGGATTGATTTAAAGGTATTTTTTAAAAACCTTATGTTATGTAAATGTTTGAAAACAATATTCTTTCATAATTTGGCTACATTTTCTTCCCAAAATAGATGGAGATATATTTAATCGCTTAAAATCACTTTCGTGGGAAACAATTACATCTATCGAGCTTAAATTCTAAAATAGAGCAATTTAAAACTCTTATTAGTTAATTTGAACATTTTTGAACCGAGCGCATATAAAGTTATGCACATTAACGAAACGGATACATCCTAAATCCTTAATTAATCAAAATTGTTTTGTCAAGCCATTACTAAAATTTTCAAAGAATTTTGTGAATGACTTACTTAAGGTGTACTGACATTTTATTAATTTCGATTTTCGTCTCCGGACTTGAAACGCACAAGATGAAATTTTGATGGGTTTATGATTTTAATTTTCTGAGATGACAGCAATATTTTTTTTCCCTGATAAAATAAACTGAAAGAACCCCATGTCACAGGAGTCAAAGGCCCACTAATAACTAATTAGATGAATTTCTTTTTCTGTTCCTTTTGTGATATTAAATGTCTATAGAGCACTTGTACGTGTCAGAAAACTTATTTTCAACAATTATCCTCTTTCATAACCTAAAGGCAGTGGAATTAGATTTCATTTGAATTATTGATGAGTCTTGTGGTAATTGGCTAAAGATATGCTCTTTATAATATAATAACGGACAAGCTGACTCCCAAACATGAACGTAAGTCAAAGGTGAATGTTTAGTTTGATTTTAAGAGCAAACAAGACAGAAAGTGGGGTGACTAAGACAGGCTTTTGTCTACTGAACAGGTGAGAGGGAGTAATCCTTGTTAAGTTATTAAATTTCCCCTAATTTGCGTTTATGTAAATAATAACAAAATTAAATGTCGTACAATTATGAAGAGAGGTTTATCAGGAATTCGGCCATGGAAGTTGAAGAATTAAAAACTAGTTTCTAACCAAAAAAATTTTTATATCAGCCAACGTTTCAGTCTGAATTTCAGGCCTTCATCGGGGCTGAATATGAAAATGTAACAAACAAAAATAATAATATAAACATTTCTATATGTTAAAATCTAACAAAGAATAAATAAATGAAAATATAAAACTGTGTGTAATTGACCACTTAAAATGAATGCTGAACATATTGGAAAGAAAAAAAAAAAGGAATTATTTATAATATTCTGAGAGTAACATACCGAATAGTGTGATGGGAAGAGAGAGACTCGAGGTCTACACCATGGTACCTGTCAGTTATGGAAGGGAACAGGAAACGGACGTAGGAGTGGGGTAAGGGTAAGATGGATTGGATGGCTGTTTCTGTGACATATGACTCTAAGGGAGGGAGAAAAAAGAAAATTCTATTTGCTGGTCTTATGGTGATTTAAGAAGTGAAAAGCTAATTATCGTACATTAATATTTGACATCCGTTGTGTACACTATAAATACTTTTCTTGTCGTAATCGATTATGAAATTACCTAATCTCTTCCCATATTGCTAGATTTCGACAGTGAACGAATTTATGAGAAATATGAAGTACACGTTTTATTACTACCAAAAGATAAGCTTCTACTCCTATCAGTGTTAAATTAATTTACCGCAAAAATGTTAATATTGAATAATTAATAACAGTAAATAATATTTTCAGAAGCATAAGATTTTTCACCTCCCCCCCCCCCCATATTATCCCATGGATTACTAATCAAGCAGTGTTGTTATGTCCGTAAACTTATGTGAAAGATAAGATTGTGGAATGAAATGAAAAAATAAATTAAATAATAAATGGGATTTATTTTTTATCACTAACATCCCTCGATTGCGATTTCAAAATGTACATTATAAAATTACAAAAGTTTTGACTTATTAATATATCACACAATATCTATTTCAGTCGTTTATGGTGGAATATATTTATAAATATATAAAATCTATTAACAAATAATTTACAACTATACAAAAGCAAATTTACAAANAAAAAAAAAATTTCAATTAATTTTAATTTCGATCTTTCTCTGAAACTCTCTGAGCTCTTAGCTAATACATTTTATTAGAAATGTCATTACTGTTTTCATCCATTACACCATTCATACAGGAAATTCGCTGTGATGATTACAACATATGTTCAAGAATCAAAAAGGATCGTTTATTCATAAAATTATAACTGAAACTGAATGAAGACGAAGCATTTTTTCGCGTGACATCCCCCGAGAGAGAATGAGTATGGAAAGGACAAAGAAAATTCGCTTCCAGGAAGGGTGTTGAAAGAAGGTCAGGCACTAAACAATCGAAAGTGTGAGGAGTTGATGGTGACTGTTAAGGCAGGTCGTTAAGCGAATGTAAATAAAAGTAGGACAAAAAGACGGGGGTTGGGGATTGGTCGAGAACGCGGGGTTAACTGGAGGCAATAAGGCGCGAAGGAGTCTGAGGAAGGGAGAGTAATAGCACTCGGTGTCCTTAATTAAGGCTGGAGTCAGTGAGGGCCGGGAATGCTGGAGGAAGGAATCCTGGCTTTGTCCTGGAGTGCCTCAAGAGTACCGGCGGTTCACCACCGCTAGTGTCATTATCTGTGGCAATAACGCTAGATTGTGACGTAACGTACTTGCTACTTGTGTTACCAATTTTTTAATGAACAAACCACGCAGCCATCATATGTGAAGCACTAGCGGTACTATCACTGCCAAAAGTACTATCTGAGAGGTACGCCTCCACGCAATGTCCATCTTTATTGTACTTTTTCCTGAGTGTTGGCTCCCCTTACAGCCATCCAATTCTAATCATCCATGTCACAGAACAGTATGGAACAGTAGTGAACCCAGTAATGCCAAGATGATGAGAGGCGAACGGATCCCACGAACTAACTTGGTACCCAGGAGTACTTTCGCAATTGCAATCCTTCAGTGGAATTACGACTTTACAGCCACTACAAGTACTTATGTCTGGTTACGCCTTCACACAACTTACTCTCTCTTTCCGATGTAGGTACCTATATTACAACTATACTCTTTATGAAAGTAAATCCATTCTAAGGTTCTACACACTGTCACTGTGGAGGGACAACTTAGTTCATTGGTAAGATAGTATTCCTTCACCCACGCATATTTTGTTCTACCAATAACAGTCTATATTTCAAATGCTTTACCAGTACCATTGCTGGCTAGATATTGTATGAACATTTACGTTACTTTGGTTATATTATACTGAAGCCAATTTTGTAATAGTTTTCCACTTAGAACTTTACCAAATAATGGAATTTATTGAGGCAATGAATTTAAAAAGCGGGAAATGGATATCAGTAATACGAACGTATAGTCGAGAACTGCGGGAATTCTTTTGTCCGTGAATTTCTAGGTGTGGGGCAAGTCCGCCTCGCTTATGTAAGCTGGCTTGTGGAGGACATCGCTCGCAGATCTTATCTGTGGTTAGTGTAAGCGATTAATCAGAAGACTACCGACTTTCTTTTTGATATGTTAATGCTATTTACATAGTTGTGAAAGAGTGGGGACCTTCACTCTCCCCCTGACAAATAATATATCAAGTCCCGAAGATAACAAGCCACTTGATAGATGGTCTCATATTTTCATGGACGCGCCTCGAGAGATTGGATACCTCGCTGGAAATAGAGAACGGTATCACCCACAGAATTGAGTAGGCAACATGGAGGGAATTCTCTTGAAAATATTTATCCTTCTCTCGTATGGCGACTTTTCTTATTGTCTCAGGAGTATTTTCTTTTTAGCCGAGTTCTCGTGTAAGCCGTCTTCAGATAAGTGGCCGCTATCTTTGACAGCTTTCTCTAATAAATTTCCACACCGTTAACGTATTATATTAAAATGATAAACCACTTCTGTTGTGGGCTAAATGTCTACCTCCGAGCTGAGCTCCAATAATAAATTGTCGATGTAACTGAGGAGTGGGGGGACCTCAGCGACAATGATTGATAATTTCCATGAAAACCACCGTTGTATTCCAATTAGCCCCTCATCGCCTCATCACCTGACGGGAGTCCATGACTTCTCTTCTTATTTTACATCGAGACGAGATACTTCACTTCCAACAACCTGTGAGACCGACATTCGGTCTCGAGTCCATTCATTCTGTATACACAAGTTCTATCTTGTTACAGGAGTTACAAGGAAAATGCGTAAACTGTGCGAATTTCATCGCACGTTGCTGGTACTTATAACAAATTTCAGCTAAAAAATAACTAACTATTAATTGATTATGATCTTTATTATCTGAAGAGATAGAACCGGTTAATTAATAATAATAATAATAACTTCTTCAAAAGAGTTTTGTTCCTAGCTACGGTAAAAATGGCTGATTTTATAAAAATATATTAGTATCTGGTCATATTATTACTAAAGCGGGATTTGGTAAAGTTTTTCTATTATTCAAATTTATCATATAAAAGGGAATACACATATATATGTACATATATAATTTATTTATTTTTATATCTGAAATCCATTTGTATCAAGAGCACATTAGCGTTCACAATTACTGAATTAAAGAACCTAAAGAATTCTGTATTGTCTGAAATTGGTCGAAGGGGGTGTGGTTTAGTGATAAACAAAATTGAAAAATCGTTGATATATTCGTTCTTGTAGTAGGCACATAAAAATTTACTAATAAAATCAGTAAAAAATGTAATACTTTGTACAGTTTTGGTATAAGGTAGAACTAAATTGACCCCTCCTCCAGCACTGACTCCTGTCGACTGGGAATCATTTCACAAACAATGACATGAAGTCCTAAGATTGTTGAAAAATAAGTTATTTTCTCTTAATTATCTTAGTATTTAATGGAAAAATAAGGATATTCTTATTTTACTTGATAGGACGGATACAAATTTGAGCAAAAT
This sequence comes from Oncopeltus fasciatus, assembly GCA_000696205.2. Taxonomy (NCBI): domain Eukaryota; kingdom Metazoa; phylum Arthropoda; class Insecta; order Hemiptera; family Lygaeidae; genus Oncopeltus; species Oncopeltus fasciatus. Next base: position 164,028 of record KZ807092.1, read on the forward strand.
GTTTCGAAATACCTGCATCTGAAGAGAAGGGGGTTAGGAAATACGCTGATACGTTGTTACTATGAACAAATATCAGTGGCGGAGGATCTGCACTCAGTTATAGCTGCACAGTCGCGTACGGCCTGGACATTTGAAACTGTCAAGAAGAATGGAAGGCGAGTGTAACGCTGGAGGAATTTCGCCATGTCAAATAGCTTACCCCAAATGGAATCGAGCGATGCTATCCTGAATTCTCTTCACCAATCGCTTACGTCACAAATCTCAGCTGGCCGACGAGAGGATACCGCCCCTGAAGAAGAGAGAAGGGTACCAGAATGCACGCGGGCACAGAGCCTCCTTTGTACCAGTGTTATCCAGAGAGTACTCACGTCATTAAGTGCAAATCTCACAAGAGATTCAACTACAATAACATTAGCTTGAAATATGTATTTGAAATCAGTTCTTTTCAAAGATCGGGACCCGTTTTATTTGTTCGAGCGTTCTGGTTAAATTCTACTTTTTATGTGTCACTGCGCCATTTACAATATATTAGTATTATATATGTGTATATATNAGTAGTCCTGTCTCTTTTTACAAGTCATTTTTGTAATACTCATATTTCAGTACAATAGTTTTATTGCATTTATCTTATGTTTATATTATATATAAAAGTCTCCGTGGTTTCAGTGATACTCACAACTTCACCAAACGCAAAATAAATCCTCCTAGGATATTTTACTTGTCACAGTAACAATTGAGAGTTAATGACAAGCATTGCTTATTCTTAAATTTGTTCTCTCTCCCTCTCTTTCCCTTACCCCAACACTCTCTCTCTCTTTGCCACCCTCTCCCACTTTCTTTCTGCCCCCCTCCCTACATTCTCCTCCCCCCCCCTTAACTAAACAACTCCATCCCCTACATATGGAAACTTGCACAAACATATTCATATACACATAAGCAGAGATTCTTAACTGAGGACTTGCGCACAATTCTAGCGTAAAAACTCCTCAGTCCCATGACGCTGGAGGTAGGAGTATGTTTGCCAGGTTACGGACAAGCCGTGAGGAAAACCTAATACCAGATTCAACTTTTCTACGAAAATACGACATTAAGTGTTAACAAAAAAAAATTTACCTTTCTCAAAATGTATTTATTTAAACTTGGGCCTTTTCTTAGTTTTATTTATTTAACACTTGGTTGTGAGGAGTACACATACCAGCTATTAATTTAAGGATATTGGAAATATTGCATTATTTATTAACAGAAATACTAAAAATAAAATAACATTATTTATGGGTATCTCTTTAAAGATGTTTTTTCTTATAGCTCAATGTTGATCATTTTTGTATTTCAGATAATGCAATTTTTTTTTTAATTGAAAAATATTTTTACCCATCCACGGAATAAACTATTCTGAATTTCTTAATGGATGGGCTTCTATTAATAGCTTAATTCCTCCAAGAGAAACTAGCCAACTTCGGCTTGTCTCTGGTTGTCCATCAGTATGCCGAGGAGATATAGAAAGCAATGACTTTACGAAGTCTGGATACCGCTGGAGACGAATGCGCCAACTCATGGTGGAAAAGGAAGTTTTCATATAAATTTTAATTAATTTTTAATTAGAATTTTCATGTAAAGAAGTGAAAAGTCATTAATGTAAATTCATTAATAGCCGCCATATTGCAGAAGACCGTAATTACAGCGGGATATACAACGGTGTTTCAAGGCTTAAGTCGTTCCTTACTGATGTGTGCTCCAGCACCGTAATCTGTCCATTAATTATTAGAATTTCCTTTTTTGTACTGTAATGTTTATAGCAACTTTAAATTAGACAAAGAAAAAATGTTAACAATGCCATAAAAACAATAATTATCTTTAATGATATTAATAATACATTGATATAAATTAAATGACTGTCAGGAACAAAATCTACTTAAGACGCCAGAAGATGTGTACCAAATGTGTAACGTTCCTGTATATTTATATAAAACTAATAAAAATAAATTGAAGACAAATTGTTTATTTTCAATTTAATATAATACAGTTATTCATATTATATATTTTTTTATTTTTCAGATAATTTTGATTTTTTTGTGAATGTCTTTTTATTGACTTCATTCAGTTATTTTGATTGATATCGTTATTTTCTGTTATATAATGTAGCAATTTCTGAAGTTTTTCTATACTTATGTATCTGAAAAGCCAAGTAAGTTTCGTTTTTTCACAAGTTTGATGGTTTTATTGAGACCATTCCTTATTGAAACACTTTTTCTGTAAAATATTCATATTTTTCTTTATTAATTTGCTAAAATTTGCTTATAATACACTATTATTGTCTATTTTATCAAATCTAATACAATTAAATATAAGAGAAATAACAAAAAGGAGGGAAATTATGTATTAATACAAAAAAAAAAAATACATTTATTAAAAATTCAAAGGAAACGTAAAATTATAAAAGATAATAATTTAATTATTTAAAATAGCTTGTGACCGATCGTTCTTAAAGAACTGTGAGTTAGCTGGGATTGAGACCTACAAGATGAAAGCGAATTAGATCCTACAGAAGATGGCACTCGAATGGAGAATAACAATTTTCCATGTCTCTTTTCGAAGAGACCTGCAGCTTAAAACGGATGCAATTAGTGTGTGCACATCTCTAATGCAACATTTATACATCTCTATCCAGATGGAAAATGTATCTCACTCTTTGTCTCTTTAAGGTAGCCAATCGGAAAGAACATGCTTTTGGGCATTTCGCCCTCTTCCAAGCTAAAGCAATAGACTCCAGAGTGTAGTATGAAACTAATTTTATTTGAAGAAAAATTCATCTTATTCGAATGAAATGTAGTGAAAAAGAAGAGATTTGATTGAGATTCCATTCAAGTGGCAAAAGTTCTGCCCTCACAACTCTTAAGCCTGTTTGTGAATAGTAGGGTTGGAAAAGAAACTATCAGGAAACAGATTTCTTTCCAAAAATCCAGCACAGATTAGCGCAAAGCATTCATTGATAAGTTTCCCATCTTTTGAGGGTGGTCTCGATCACCCTTAAAAAGTTAGGTATATTGGAACCAAAGAAACGTAAAATCACATTTCGAATCTTACTTTTATCTTTAATGTTTTTCCAGAAATAAGGGTTTGAAGGAATTTGAAGATTTGGTTTAAATTCCTTTACATCCAAAATGCAGCTCTTCCAATATACCCAGCCCTTTTTTTTTTTTTGGAAAAATATTTCCAGAACAAAGTTAAATTGAAAACACCATTTTATATATCATTTATTTCAAACCAACTAAAGTTTACAAACGGGGAATAGAATCCTTCTCAAGTGAAGAGGAACTCGTAAAAAATGAAGGTGCTTATGTATCAGATTGGTTGCATTTCGTCAAAAAATGATTAATTTGTTAAACCTGAGTCTTTTTTAGTATATATCTTTTTTCCAATCGTATATTTTCAACATTTCCAGTACATTTGAAAGATACGAGTTCTGCTTGTTCCGTATTGAACCAGGGTGACCATTGACCACTATGAGGGTCGCTTAGTAAATGTTCTATTCGTCTTTGCATATCTCATCAGGCATACGTTTCGCTGCTCACTAAAAGACGTCTGCACAAAACGCGGGGAACGAGTTGTCCTCAACTATCGGTTCAGCAGCTGCATCTGCGGTTTCAGTACCTATTATGTATCTTGTATAGCTAATGTGAGATCCTGTATCTTTACTGTCCTCCGATTGTAGTCGAGTAACAACTACGGCTGTAAATATCTTTTTCTAATTAAGATGAGCAGAACAGGTTGCGTGACAGAGACTAATCACCAATCATCACTAAACAAAACGATTTACCCAAATGCATTTACGGAAAACTCATTAACTCCATTCGCGCTAATATCGAACTGCGGGGAGCCGTTCAATCATAATAAAACTGAGTAATCAAGATGCCTCAGACATAGTTTTTTAGTATTCCTAAAATGAACATAGATTGTGTGTATCTGGAAAATTTACTTTTACTTCTCAATAATTACTGTTTTTATTCATTATTAGTATCATGCTTTGAAATATTATATATATACATATATATATAATTAATAAGCAGCTGAGCCGTACTAAAATAAACGGTAATAATATAAAAATCTCCCGTTTATATAGCTTATTTCAGCTACTTTGTTAGAGCTAACACCCAGACACCCAGTTCCTTGAAGGGCTCGGTCATAAGGGCTGGAAAGTGACTGAGGTGTGACTTTTGGTTCAAATCTCTCATGATATTCGGCATGTAGAGAAGTAAGTATGAACCAATAGGAGCCGCCCTATACACGAGCTATACCGATGCTATCCGATGGTAAACGAGGCAGTTCCCAACCCTCAGTCCTCTCCTGTTCCTGACAAGCTGACGCCGCTTGTTTTATAACATACTGCGCCAGCTGTGTCCACTGGTACTTGTATAGTATTAATTTAGCGGGTGTGGGGAGTGAGGCGGCATTTGTCACCGGGCTCTTCGCCCAGAAAAACAGACAAATGATAAATCAGCTGGCTGGAGGTCGCCTCGGCGCGTTTTGCCTGGTATCTGGAGCGCTCGCATTCGTCTCTCCTATCTAGGATCGGCTGCTCGTCAGAAACCCGTGCGACAATCCCGCTCTCATTCCAAACTAGTTCCCAACAAGCTGCAATCATATTTCAAATGTTTTTCATTCTCTCCATCGCCAGTTTTGCCCCTTGGAACCCGCCACCCATTAACAGATGACAAATTTCACTGTTGCAACCATCCTCTTTTTACACGGGGCCTTTAGTTCTTGTCCTTTTGTAGAAGTTCAATGATCGTATTGATCTTAGTCTCATTTCTTTAGAAGAAATTTAATTAAATTGTATAGCTATTACTTCCTGTAATTCCCTACTTCAGGTCCCCTCACTTTACCCTTCTTGAACGGGATAACCAAGACCTCTAGCCAAGGAGCCTGGGTGTGATAGGTTTCAATTGCGAGCGACAGCAAGAGGATAACGTCCTTCAAGAAGTACCAAAGTACACTATGAAAACCAGTCCTGATATATGGAGAACGGGGTGGTCCAAGCTCTTTACTCCCTTTTATCTAGTAGTTAGCATCGGTTATCAGTACCACGAACAGAAGAAATTAGCAAATTTTCCCAGTGGAAATCAAGCTACTCACGTTGGTAGCATGACACGACTTTTGAAAAACTCTAAAGGATTTTCTTCGATTCTAGATTGGAAAAAATAAAAATTCTCTCTGTAATCAATTAAACACACTCCAACATATTTTTTTTTTTTGTTTTATCCAGCAATTTTTAAAATAATGTTGTCAAAGTCGGTATTTACGGTTTTCTCTTGTATTTATACAGATGGATGAGTTAATGACTAATGTTGGTCGAAGGGAGGGGGGTTTAGAAGTGGGCCAAAGTTGATTATCTTAACATATTCGTTATCAATAGCTGTAAGAAAAAAATTAATAAAACAAAAACATTTTAAAATGTGTTTTTTTTTTGACATTTTGAATCAATAATATTTTGAAAAAATTAAAAGCTTATTAAGAAAAATATTTAAGAAATAATTCTCAAGTTTTGGACACCTAATTTTTATGCTAAATTTGGTATTTAGCATTATTATAGGGAGTCCTTAAAATGATCCATTTGGTTGAAACCAGTTGAGATTCATACTCATAGTATCTTCGTTATTTTTTGAGTTAAGAAAAAGTTTATATTTAATAATTATTACAAAAAACGTTTAAGGAAGAAATTTACAAATGTAGCTACGCAGGATAAGCACTTTCCCTACTCTTTCTGCCCGGCCAGTCTAGAGGAAACTTTAGTAGGACATACCTTCAACACTCATTTTACTTTCTATTCTTTAAAAAAAAAAAATACAATTTTTAGTGCAAGGGAACAGAATAAAAAATCTAACTACCCAGCCAGTTAGATTTTTTATTCTGTCCCCTTGAACTAAAAATTGTTAAAATTTGCGTGGGATTAAATACCACTAAAAAATTATATTTAAAAAAATACTTTTTCTCGAATAATAAATATATTGCTTTTCTTTTTCAAAAATCTGCAGTTGAATAATAAAAAAATGTTGGGTAGAAAGCCTCTGAGAGAAATGACATTACTCCAGTAGATCAGCTGCTTTGCTGATACCAAACCCTGAGCTGTAGAGGTTACGGCGCGGATAGGTCGTGCGCCAGACGGCGAGGCGCAAGTCTTGCGCAAGTTGGGATTTCCTGCGCGGGCGCCGCAGCTCGTGAAATATGAAATGTGACGCCTCACATCACACCTTGTTAACCTCTGCCCTGGGGCTCAGCCTCAATGGCGACTTTTCACACTCCATAAATCGTGACCAATCCCAAGATAGAATAAGCCATGTTTCTTTGCTCTTTTCCTTTTTAATCACGAAATACACTGAGATCCAGCAAAGACACCTGCACGGAGCGTTCTAAAAGAAAAATAAATTATAAAATTCACTGGGACTTAGATTATCTTTGTGGGAATACATACCCAGAGCAACTCTAAGAATAATTTCCCTAATTATTTTATTTCCAACAGTCAAAAAAGAGTTTAAAAAAAGTCTAGATGAAAAAAATTAAAAATATGCCATAAAAATACAATTTGTGTTTTTCTAATCTAATATATTAGTCATTAGAATTAATTTTAGCTATTTCAATTTAATAAACTAACTCAATTTTAATTATATGCAAATTATATTTATGCATAAAGAGATTTTCACTTTTGTAACAAAATTTTGTATTTTATTATAAGACCGTGATAATAAAACTATTAATTTGTTTGAAAATATCTCAGCTAATATGATATGTTTTTTTTTTCATTGTATTTTATTTATTCATTGACTTTTATGTTTTTAAGAATGTTTAGTAAGCCGATTAGTCACCGATAATAATATTCTGCTCAGCTGAGGCTCAAAATATCAAAAACCAAAAAAGATTAACTTTAATCTCGTTTTGATTGCCATCTTTTATTTTTTTTAGCCCTAATAATGAATATATAAAATTAGCAAAGACTAGACAAGTACACTAGATTTAGGCAAATGTATCACTACCACATATGTGGATAGTAAAATGTAGAAAAAACGTATATTTAATTAGAATCTGTATATATATTCTTACTAAATATACATATATTACATAATTAAATAAATATATATATATATATATATATATATATATATATATATATATATNTTCGAAGGCTTTGGGCTTTTTATATATGTATATATATATATATATATATAAATTCATTAAGAGTGGCGGCCTATGGAACTGAATGACGCTCCAGAGTGTACCAAGTTCCATTATGGTAACTACTACCTCGAGGTATTTTTTCCCTTTTACTGGTATTTCTCTTTATACAAAATTCGCTAGGCACAATTATGCCTTCCCTTATGGATTGAGTAATACAATTAGGGGCAGGGGGCTTAATAGGTCCCAGAAATTCGAAAGTTCAGATAACTCCCATCAATATTCACTTCAATTATAATTTAGTTTTATCTTGAGATTATTTAAATATTATAACTGATTCTAGTTACGTCTTGGCGTTGAGGTACAAGAAGAAGACAGGATTTTTCGGGTCTTGCAGATCCTCTGAAAGATGGAAATCTCTGAGAGTCGCCGTTGAAATGAGAGTAGGCTCGAGGAGGTCGCTTGTTATCTGCTCCGGAGAGGCCTCAAATAGGTAGCAGATTTCCATAGAGGATGGAAGCAGGTAGCACGGCCTTCAGGGCAAATTGCGTGCGCCTCATGACTGGAGCAGATGTTCCAGCGGCAGGCAAACCTCTTTGCAGAGGCAGAGGAGGTTATCTCGAGGGCTTGCACAAGAGAGTTCCTGTATTGCCTACCTAAGACTCCTGGGTCTACCTCGGGGGTTGGGTACCATCAGAGAACAGTTCACCATGCTTGTGATGATCCCGCTATCGCTTCAACTATGACCATGATGATGGGAGACACCAGAGCTCACAAATGGAATAAGCAAGTCTCTACTTTTAAAAAGGATTAGTTCGTAGATCATAGAGTCTTCTTTGTGACTTCTTTATGTTTATTAAACAATTAATGAGAGGGAATAGAATAAAAAAATCTATCTGTTCCAGCCAGGAATCGAACCTGGATCTCCTGTTATGGCATGCTAAGCACACCGGCCCGGATAGCAGAAGATCCAGGTTCGTTTCCTGGCTGGGACAGATAGATTTTTTTATTCTATTCCCTCTCATTATTTGTTTAAAATTTAGGTGGGATAATTACCACAACCAAATAAATATCTTTATGTTTATTTTCCCATAAGAAGTAGAGATTTCCAAACCAATCAAACCTCAGAGCTGTGTAAATTTTGCAATTTTGGCTTCTGTACATCGGAGGGGACACTTTAGCTCCGAGAAGTAGCGCACGGCTACTTATAGGAAGCGTAAGCGAGACGGAGTAGAATACTCGGCTCCCAGGATATAAATTTTCTAGGATTAAAGGAATTCCTAAGTAATTTTATGTCGCAAGAATAATGAATGCATGCCAGGAATCAAACCTGGAAGTGAAGGACGAGCCGCCATCGAACATGGCAGTTTCAGCAGGGGATAAGTCAACAGGCATTTGTCTGAAGGTCAGTGTTCCTTGGGGAATTAGCGACAAGACTCGCCACTGAAAGGTAATTACCGCTCGCTACCTATCTTCAGTGGAAGTAATATTGAGTAACTGGGCAGACGAGTCCACATGCCAATCACCCACAATCGTCTCTCGCTCTGCTCTTGTTCTCTCATTCTCCTTCAGACGGAGCCAGTGTTTTAAATAATACACCTATGAAATCAGAAAAATAAATGTTTTGTTCATCCTGCCTTAAATTTTGACATTTTTTTCTTGTTATTTTTGCGAAGCGTAATATACCATTCAGCAATATAAAAGATACGGTCTGTCAACTGCCAAAATTACCTCCGTAAGCAGAAAAATTAAAGAAGCGTGGGATTTTTGAATCAGTTCCTTTTTTTGCATCAAACAGGTATTTCTCCTAACATTTTATAATCACATGGTTGTGCTTGCTCTTCAGATAGTTTGATTAATTGACAGAAAATTTTATCTTGTTATTAATTCGTTAGTGATTGATTTCACCCGAGCAAAAATAAATGAAGGTGTTTTTAATTGAAAAAAAGATGTAAACAAGTGTTCCTCCGGTAAGCTTCAAATATAGTCCTCAAGAGAAAGAATAAGGAATGCAGCCGTGAGAAAATGTGCCATAACCCTTCGTCCGGCATAGAGCAGAAATAGCTGGGAAAAACATAGTTGGCGAGAAGGAGAATCTTATCTATAAGTGCACATAAATATCCCTAGGGACTACTGCGTCGGCTTGTTTTGCCTGGAATTATCCCTTTTCCGTTATGGGAATCGGCTATGAGTTGTTGTTCGGCTCCGGGCAATACACAAGGAGATTTATGTAGAATGTTGCGAAGAGAACGTGTGGGGAGGGGAAGAGAGAGGGCTCTACAAAACATCTATACAAACACAAACACACACACACTCCGTTCGTGTGGTCGTCGCGACGGCGTTCGGTTGTTTCTCCGATCTACATAGGGCATTGTTTGTTAAGCGGTATGGCGGACTGCGCCTCCCGTGCTAATATAACTGCTGAATTATACACCGCTTGACCTAAAATGCATCGTACTCGGGACAGTAGACCACTAACTACTGCAGTTCTACATCACCTGATTCCCAGACTTGCCGACTGCCGCAGTCTCCTTTAAGTGGCGTCAGCTGTGCCGGTACCGCCAAGGGAGATACGACACAGCGGTAGCGAGGGAGAGATAAACACCTATCGATAAAGCACGATAACAAGGTAATTATATAGTTCATCATGAATCTTCGATTTATGGTTCTGCTAAAGGGTGGGGTTCTTCTGAAATGAGAGGAGAGGGCCTAGTGTCACATCTTCCACATCCAGGTCATCAATGGACCTACATCTTCTGGAAGAACTGAGTAAAAAGTAAGTCTAATAGTGGTCTGATGGATTAAATTAAATTCAACTGTGAGAAAAAATATCAATATCTTATATGACCTACTCAGGTCTTATCTACAGTTATAGGCAATTTAAAATTGTCTTTCTACTATTTTATTAGATAGAAAATGGAGAAAGATTTTTTTTTCTTAAAAATCCTTGATTTATAAATACTTTTGATAAAAATCAAACTCTTTAGTTCAATTGAAGAAAGATCATTAGAATTAATTCTAAATGGGAAATTTTTTTGCCAAATATAATACACATCCATTACACTATCCTAAATTTACATTTCTTGCATATATTATGATGTCATACATATGTTAAGGGCACTTTGGACTGGAGGTTAGTCCTGGACTCCTGAATCAACTACATAGCGTGCAGTTGGTATTTATTTTTTGTGCTTCAGTTTGTAATGACTCGGAGAATTTCTAGCGCACCCCTAGGGAACACCCAGCCCTAATTGGGAACCATTCTTCATATAATGGGGAAAAATCTGGCTATATTAGGCCGTGTGTTGTGAATAATTATGGCATTAGTGTATTTCCCCCTGCACTTATATCATATCCTGTTTTGGGTCTAATTTTTTTTATTATTGAAAGAAAACACCTATTTTTTATGCAAATTAACAAATCTCAATGAGATAATAAAGACACAAATAAAAGTAATTCAATAAAAGGGCTACCTGATTAAAAACAACTAAATTAATAATTTCCAGGTAAAACTTTAGTTTAGTGATTGAAGGAAAAGTGACTTCAAATTTCTATAATAATTATTGTTAAAGCTATTTATGCTCACGAAAAACTTTAAAACTTTATTGGTAAATATAAAACTTATTGAGCGTTAAAAAAAAAATAAAAGATGACATATATATGTTGTGAAATTAATTTTCACACATACTTTCATTGTACAATAACAGATATTCCTTTAAACCCCCCTTCACTTCATTCACCCAAAGTGAAGCTTATTCGACGGTATAGGAAAAGAAGCCCAATACTAAATTTTATAAATCGAGGTGGCCGTCCAAGCCTCAAACGCATTGTCAAGTAAATTTATTAATATAAATTTTAGTAAATATGAAGTATAATATTAGTATTATATAACTATACCTGTAGGGAAGATTTTTAAATTTATGGACGTCTCCAGGCAGAAGCTAAGAGAGCCATTTTTAAAACGGTTTAAAAAAGAGTGTTATCATTCAAAAATAAATAGGCTAAAAAAATAATTGCAGTACAATATTTAACGATTCCGTAACCTTAAAAAGTTAGAACAGCTGGCGATGGTCCCTGTGAAAATAAATAAATTTTATTTTATTTCCCTAGAATTTTATTTGTTGTCTTATCTCATTAAATCTTGTTAATGTGTAACATTTACTTATAAAAGGGGGTAGATAATAAGAGTTGATAACTAATGTTGATAAATTATAAGTGGAGAACGGTCTTCTCACTTGGGAGAGGTTTCAGAAGGTCGAGGCATTTAAGGAATGCGTATTCCTGATGAGTCATTAGCTTTCCGTTGGAGCTCATCAGATTCGCCTCGCAGTCTGAGATCAGGCAGTGGGCATTCAATTAGAGAATCCATCGCTGAATAAGGAGACAAAGGGTTGGCCGCCCGTCAGAGAGGGGGCAGAGGTGAGCTGCGACAGGAAGAATGTATGCTGCTGGGCAAATTGATAAGGTCGCGGCTTACGCAGTCCGGGGTCATTGCGGGCTTGCATAAATACCCCATGACAAGGCGCCGTTGCGAAATGCCTCCTTGTAGCACTCCTCAATTTACCGCTAACACAACGGCCACTTGTCCCGCTGCAGACAGCCGGTCAGATAAAAACGCTTACCCGCCGGCCTCTTTCGCAATCCACTCCCAATCATTCGGAATGTCAGTCAGACATTGTCAACCCTTTGTAGGAGCAAGGCATGCAGAAATATCCATAAAGGGGGTCGCGATCATTAAATCACAATAAAATGCTAGACCCATTGTTACACAACCAGATCTATTTCTTTAGATAATCTATTTATTGTTATCCGCAATGACAACAACAACTTTAAGCGACACATTACAGGACACAGAAGGTAAAATTTTACGATGCATGCATTATTGCAAATAAAATGTTTCAGGAACTTATTACTGTCCCCATTCTCAGTTTGCACTTTAACATAAATCCTGCCACATAACTTTGCTGTTACCTCGTTTACTGTAAGCAGAGAGTTGACGTTTCTGCAACTCGCACCTCCCCTAGGGCCGATCACCTTTCACCTGTCCCAGATTAACCCCCGAAGGAAGGAGAAATCCAAACCTCGTAATAAATGCCCTGCTACCTCTAGACTTTTCTTGGCCAGATATATGTTCCTGCGATGGTGCCAATTAGTGGAAATGTTTAAATATTAATGACGAAATAAATTAAATATCTACTAATTAATGCTAATTTATTTATTTTTAATTTTCACTAATGTTGGTACGAGTAATTAATGAAGTGATTGATGAGGAGGTGGCAGAGATTTTTCGAGTTCAATCCCCAACTGTAGAATTAGTTTTAATTTCACTAATTTTCAATTAAAAATAAATGTAGTGCTAATTAAAATATTTATAACATTTTCAAGGAACGTTTCAAAATGACCTCAAATATTATAGAAATCTTTAAAAAGGATATATAGCTTTATGATTTTGATTATATTTTAATAAGCTCTTAAATTCTTCCAACTCGCATCTATACGAATTATAATGATTTTGTTTTATGAGTATATCTACATAGATTTTTTCTATTTCTTTGTATTTGTTAAAAAATTACTAAAACTCAAAAATCAATTGTTGAAACATTAAACCACTTGTACCAAAACTATACACAACCTCCACATAAATAGAGATGAAAAAGAAGTAATATTTATTACCTGACAAATCCATCAGAGTAATAAATATTGTTATTGAATTAGGCTTTTCTTATTTTGTTATATTCAATGAATTAAAAACAAAATATAAGTTTTTTATATTTTATTTTTTTCAATAAATAAATTGACCCCTCAAATAAGTAGCCCTGCCAAAATATAAAATGTTACTACCAAGAATTCATTTTGTCCTTTGAGATCCCTTTCATGTGCTAGCCAAGACAAGTAATACTCTTTTAATAGCCCATTAATTCAAATAACGAACCGTTTAAAACTTTTCTTCCCAATATTTTCCAAAGATATGCAATCAAAGAAAGTTATTTTTTTAAAGAATATTTATCGCAATATGTATAAAAAACAGCAGAATTATAGATTATTACGTTAATACCAAAACGCGTGTCACTTTTTTTATTCTCCTAAGGACCAGCTTTTAAAAATACATGGCTGAAGATAACTAAAAATGTTGCAAATTCACTTCGATTATTAGAATAACGATGATATAGATCCCTAGTGATTGCATGGAGGGAGGGGCTATCTACAGGTTGCTTCCCATTATGAACATCCATGGGTCAGGACAAGCTTTTACTAATAAATAAAAGATTGCCCTGTGCGGGATTCGAACCCGCAACGCTAGGACTGTGAGACCCGAACGGGATCCATGAACTACCCTGGCGTAACACTAAGTTACTGCAGCGCCAGGCATGAGCGACCCGAAGGAATCCTTTAGGCCAAGCAGGCGCCCCTGAATTTTTTAGGGGTAGTCTGTAATGGTCGCACGATTTTTCCCAAGTTATCGGGAAAGCACGAGGCTCCAGAAGAGAGGAATTAATTACTTCCAAAGAGGTCGAATCGTGTTGTCCCTTGTTTATGGAAGGGGCAGTGGAAGGTATAATAAGGCTCGTGAGTATTGAGTGATGTGCTATGATATGTGGCGAGGAAAGGGAAATGTCTGTTGTGCTGCGAGCTCCGCCTTATTATAGGTGCCGAGATCTGGCGGATAGCGTGATGAGAGGGCCTGGGGCCGCCTCCCGTCACGGCTCCCCTCGCTCCTTGTTTGTTTTGGGACGGCTAGGACGTCAGGGCTCGGCCCAAATCTCACAGCCGCTTTTAATTCCACGTTAATTTCCCCAGATCTGCTGAAACACAGAGGGAGTCCCGCAGGGTGCAAAGCTGAGCCCTCTCATCAAATACATTGGCAACCCTGGATCACAGTCACGACGGAAGATCCATGCAGAGATCCGTGTAATAAGAAAACTTAGAACTCAATCTCTTTGAAAGATTTTCATTTCGTACAAATCAAAAAGGTATTCATTTAGACTTTTAAAAAGTACAAAAATAAAATTTTCCGGAATTATATATTACTCATTTCCATGATAGAATAGTGTTTGTATCACTGTTGTTTCAATGAACTATGACACCCAAAAAAAAGATTTTCCCCCTTCAAGAAGCTAAATCTAAACTATTAAGGATATATGCATAAAAAAAAATAGATTAACCTGGCTGATGTTAATCAAGGCGTACTGGTGGTCTGGTGTTTATTTATTGGACTCCTGAGACAAAGTTCCCAAGTTCAATACTCTCAGAGCACGTAATTTTCTTCTTCTTTGCTTCTGTGCTTTTGTTTGTAATAACCCAGCGGATTCCGAAGTTTTGCTCTTAGCAAATACCCATCTCTAATTGGGTATTATTCTTCACTCAAATGTGGAAACATCAGGCGGCCAGAATGGTGTGCCATGACTCATGCTTTAATGACGCCAAATCGCGTTAGGGTTCAATATTTATCTCTTATTTAAATTAAAAGAATTATAGTCAATCTTTGTATTTTTTGTAATATCATATCTTATTTAAATAATCTAAAATTATATTTCAATTGGAGAATAAAAGACCCAATTTTCATTCTTTTAAATTTGGTTCTAGGTTTAAAGAGGAAAGGACCTAGTTAAGAAGGTAAAATCTTAATTTATAAAGTTTTAAATGAAGTCTTTTTGTTTTTTACTTGTATAAGTATATAAATATTAAAGTTCTGATAGAGTCATAGCTACGTAATGGATACGACTCCATGGCTGAATCCTCCATAAGATGTGTGGATGAGCCTCGATAAGTCTTGTACTGATGACAGCAAGACCCCCCCCCCCCCCCCCCCCCCCCCCCCCCCGCTCCCGTTCGTTTGCTAACATGGAAATGTGTCACGTGTCGGCGACCAGCTTCCCCCGCCGTGCCGAATCGGAGAAAATGACTATTTCTGCGTTTACGACCCTACGCCATTTCGATTGGCCAGTCGGGGCATCCAGGCGCGGATCCCCGAGTCCTGATTGGCTCTCATATTTCTGTGGAACATCAGCTCATTTCGCAGCCAATTACGTCGAGGACAGCTTCCCTCAGAAACACTTCACTAGAAACTGCAGCGCTGAAACTGATTTCAGCAGACCGTACCAAAAGGAATCTAGACATTCATCTTGTTACTTCAGAACAATATGGCTGGTTTCAGATAGCATATTTATCTTAACCAGTTTTGTCTTTAGAATTTTCGATCCATGTTGCTATACCATGTAAAGGATCACTATAGTTGTAACGTGAAGGAGTAAGGAAACCACTCTCTTCGGAAATACCCACGAAGATTATTTCTTCTCTGCTTGTTTCGATTAGCCTTTAGTCTAAATTTACCCAGTTTTCACCTTTTTTGCCAATACGATTTTCTTCTTTTTTTTTTATAGCTGAAATATGAAGTATAAATTATCTGTCGCCATGTATATATATCACTGGGGAACAATTTGTTAGCTGTTTAGTTATGTCTGTTATACTGTGGTGAAACGTTGTCTCTCGGTAAGGAGTATTTAGTACAATAGTATTTTTCAGAAATTTTAACTCAATAATCTGTTAATTCCATCCAGAAATTTTACATAAGCCCTAAATAAATAAACCCTAAATGCTATCGATCACTTCCACATTTATATATCTTAATATATATAAATTACGTGTCACGTTGTTTGTCCGCGATGGACTCCTAAACTACTTAACCGATTTGAACCAAATTTTCACACCGTGTGCGGTTTGATCCAACTTGAAAGATAGGATAGCTTATATTTTAAATTATGGTCGCAATATTATTTTAGAGCAAATTATTTGCCTAATATCAGTTGAAAGATGGCGTTGCTAATCTAAAAAACCTACAATGTTTAGAAGTTATGCGTTTATAGTCTATCAGCCGGTTAGCATTATAGCCAAAACCTGGCAAAATAGAACTATTTACCTGGTCTAGATATTCAGTGACTTCACAGATTCATTTTAGTGGCCAAATGATATATCAAAATATTATTTAAAATACTCATAATATGAGCTTCTTTGGTCAAGAA
>KZ807092.1:180238-192163 GCA_000696205.2 Oncopeltus fasciatus
CATTTCCATAACCTTGATATATATATATACATATATATATACATATATATAATCAAGTCAACAGATGTCGGCATCTGTTAAAATTTTGGAACTAACAAATTCCCTATTAAGTTCCCTATTATGAATGTAACTGAGTGAATACTTGAGCTGTATAGGTATTTCCTGTAAGTATGGAAGGAAGCCTCTCGGCTGGAGGAACGGAAAGGCCTGGAGGAATGGTTCTTCGGACCTCCATCTTGGCTCCCTGACCCCCCCCCCCCTGACATGAAATTACGGCTGGAAGTGGATCGGTTTCCAATTAATTTTAAGAAGGTAGTGTCCGCGGATCACCACTCGCCGTGTAATTTGTGTGTGCTCTCTGGCCGGGGGCATTGTAATTGCCGGTCTCCTGGAATTTCCGACCGAATCCATCCCGCATTCTGGCCGGCCTCCACATAAAAGATATAATGACGTCATTAGAGCTGGAGGCTGTTTATTCCAGATCGAGATCGGTTCCAGCGAGGAAATGAAGTGGTAATCTGTTGGCTGTGTGGGGGTACGACATTACCCGCTCCCCCCCACAATACGATCTACTTTACTCTAAGTGGAGAAAAAGAAAAGCAGGAAGGAATAGATTTAATTTAAAATCAAATATAATCTTCTTCATTCAAGAGAACTCTGGTACCTCGGATTGAAGGTTTGCTCATGAAATTAACTGGTAATTCGCTTTTAATTAGTTAGAGGTAATATTCAACTTAAAATACAGCCATTTACAAGACTACTCCTGGATGGAAGTACTGTTGGGGAGATGTAAAACTGTGTAGTTAAGTAGTTACTTAGTTTCGCAGTTATGTAAGTATTTTATCTGAACTTCCCAAAACATGGTGACCTCCACTCTTATAAGTCCGACTTAGACTTCCTTCTAGCTCTAAACACTTAAAAGCTAAATTTCACTATAGGGTTCAGGAAAACCCCCACTCCTAATTTCTAAATTTCGCAGTGATTATATTATTAAACAAAATTGTACTAATAATAAACGAATATGTTCTGAGTTTAATTGGCTTAAACTATATATTAGGCTTGTTGCGGCGGAAAAACATTTGAACATCTCATTCAACAAGCGACGCGCCAAATTTGATTAGGAAAGTGTCCGTCCCGCAGGTGCTGCGTAATCTAAGTAGGTTTCGTATATTTCATTTTTGTAAAAGTTTTCACCTGTAAGGCTAGCTGTAGACTGTCCGGGAGGGAGGAGTGGGGAGACTGCTGGTTTTCTTCCTCCCTTGAACAGCATTTTTCGTACAAGAGTTATAAAACATTATATAAATTCGTAAATAAAACTTAGATAATTATATTTTACACCTACTAACTTTTATAAACTTTTTCTTAACACAAATAAAGAAAATCTTAATATAGTAAATTCTAGTATCACCCTCTCGCTCATCCGATTTCAACAAAAAATTATTAAATATAACAGCTTGCAATGTTTAATGTAAATTATATTGGTTTATATATTATGAATATAAGAAGATGACGTTTTAGTTTTCATTCTTTTTTTTTTTCCTTATGTTAGAGATTGTAAATGTTATAAAACAACTTCTTCATAAACATAATTTGTTTGTGGTGTTAAATCCCACGTAAACTTTAACAATTTTTAGTGCAAGGGAACAGAATAAAAAATCTAACTTAGACTCTCGACACTAGTACGGGGAATTTAATAACTTATCAGACTTGTCTTGGTAACGTAAATGGAAAATGCACCGGCCCGGATAGCAGGAGATCCAGGTTCGAGTTCTGGCTGGGACAGTTAGATTTTTTTATTCTGTTCCCTTGCACTAAAAATTGTTAACATTTACGTGGGATTAAACAACACAAAAAATTAATATTTATAAAAATAAAATTTAAAAGTAAATAACGATAGTCATTTAAACAGCTTGACAATATCAGCTCCTCCGAACATAAGACGATATATTCGTCTGCCTCGGAGGTTAGATTCTCGACACTAGTGCGGGGAATTTAATAACTTATCAGACTTGTCCCGGTAGCATAAGTGGTAAATGCACCGGCCCGGATCGCAGGAGATCCATGTTCGAGTCCTGGCTGGGACAGATAGATTTTTTTATTCTGTTCCCTTGCACTAAAAATTGTCATAACACAACATTTAACCCCTAGAAAATTATTAAAAATTAGATATAATAACAACTAAAAATCCGCAGTGCTGTAAATAGAAATAGAATATTGTTAAAAAGACATTAGTCTTGGTTTTAACTCACCCTTGAATATTCAAGGTAGGAATTGAATCATAAATGGCACTTTTCAGCCGGAGCCGTAAGAGCTAGTCGGGTAATTAATAATCAGGACATTAAAAACAAACACTGGGCTTGAGAAAGAATTACATTGTGTCTGTGCATGTTTGAGGGAACGAATAGATTGCTTAATTAAAGATAACTGGCGGAAAAAAGAAAAACTAACTGTCGATCAGATCAAAGGAAATGCCCAGAGGCAAAAAGTCAAAGAGTTAACGACGTGAAGATTTGACTGCTAACAATGGTCCGAAAGCCGGGAGCACACGCTCCACCCTTGTAATTAGCCAAAATCCCATTTCCATAACCTTGTTAGAGTCGCAGGGAGGGTAATTCCTTTGTAAATTTTAATTTGCATTATTTCATTAACTTATTTCCTAATTTTTCATTTTACATACGGTTGAACTTTGGCAAAAAATAGTAGACAAAACAATTTAACTTTAATTTTTACAGAGTGGAAAATTGCACTTCTTATGTGCTGATTCAGACAACTTAAGATACGACTTGTTTGGACGGAAAAATAGGTAGAGCATCATAAACTAATCTCTTTAAGCCGATTGATTAAGTCGTTAGAATAACTTTAGATTATTTTATATTGTTTAAAGATGATTAAACTTCTTCTGCAAGTTAATTATGTAAATAAGTTATATATTTACTTCCAAAACCCTCAAGAACACACTACTGCAAAATGAAGACTGCAATACTTATCGATGTGCCATTTATTATTAAGGTTCAGTTTTCCTCTCTGCTTAAATATATCTACATCCTGAAGTCTATTGTTTAGCTAACAAGGACTCTCAGTCATCCGCGCGTCTCAGATAAAACGCGATCCACAAGAAGCTAGGACTTGGAGTAGCCTTCAAGCTAATATTTTTATGTATTATGAAAATGAATCTTAATTGTTAATTAATTGGAGATATTAGTCAGGGTTTCGACCAGGAATCCTGACTAATTTCTCTAGCATAACACTCGACAACCAACAAACCTCCATCAATGTCAACTTTGTTAACTAACAAAGAATGTAACATTTTGTTCTTGCAAAAGAATATAACAAATACATGATAATCAGTAATTAAGTGTTCGAAATTTGAATGTGATCAGATTAGTAATTTTATTACTTTTGGGCACCATTCAAAACAATACTTCTTTTAATGTCATAAAATAATATATCCATACATTGGACATTTAAGTAACTATATTTTTATGTATTGACAAAGTCTTCAATTTAATAAGTATCCAATAAAAATGTCTTTACATTAAAAACGTCCCACCATTCTTCACAAGACCTACACGTATTAGCATTGATCCTTTCTTTCCACTCCATATTAATTAATAAGTAAATTTAGTCAGATTTCCATCCAGAGGTACATTATAGCTCCACTTTTATCATTACTCTTTAGGTAAAAAATATCTTATAAAATAGAACTTTTAACAACATTAAACTATAGTTTTTGAAAGTAATCATAATAAAAATTTTCAGTAGAACAGAAGTCTCATTTTGTCTATAAACTTAAACTGCAAACGATTTTGTCCAACCAAAGAAAGAATTGATAAATTTATGAATATTTCAATATTGTTATAAAGTGGGCTTTATTATTACTCTAAATAACTAAAGTATAGAGTGAAGCATTAAAAGAAAAATAGGAGTAATAATTTTATCCAGAAAAATAATTAAACTTCATTTTCTGAGCATATATTTTTTCAAAAGCTGAGAGTTTTTGCTATCATTAATAATTTAATCTAAAAATATTATAGAACTTCATGACTATATACATATGTGAGTGTATATGTGTGTGTGTGTGTTTAAATAAATCATATTGTATATTAAATAAATACAATTTAAATTTTAAAATACAAAAATGTAAAAAATATTTAAAGCCGCTGAAATAATTTATGAGTGAATGAAGAAAGCAAAACATTTATGTGAAGTAAATTACAATATCACAACAAATGAAACATGTGTTCCTGAAGAAATGGAAATGGTCGCTCCGAGAATACAGTGATCTGTTGGGAGCAAACAGCTGAAGAGCTTGACCTCTCCAGGAGGGTATCATGGCGATTGTGGCGAACTCTATTGTCGCACTCGACAAGTTATATTCCTACAGTTTCGAGAACAATTAGTAGTTTGCAATAAAGTGACCTCTATGTGAAGAGTTTTCCCTCTTTCCAAAGCTAGACAGAATTAAACGTTATTAAACGTCTCGAAATGGTTGGTTCTCTTTTCTCTATTGTTATACCGATAAAAGAGAAGAATGGGACAGCGTAGAACGGTGGTAATTACGAATGCAGTCCATACTACGCATGCGCACATTCTAGCTTTGGAGGGGGACACGGTTTTGGGAGGAATGGTTGCCTTATCCAGGAGTTCGCGATGAGGCTGGAGTCGTAAACTCCCAGCCAGCTTTACGACTCCCATATTTCAGAGATTATTCCTGCAGGAAGGAGGGAATTTCCAATTGTTTGGACCGCGTAGGAATGGTTGCCTGCCAGATGGGATTATTCCTGGTGGCGTGGAGTAACCGCTGGTTATCTCCGCTGCGAAATGAAGATTACTATTTACTGTGGGTTACTGTATTTTATTGTATTATTGAAGGGAATATAAATGGCTTCTTAGAATAAGCGCTTTTCCATTACTGCGGCTTAGTGTGCAATATTGAATATACAAATTAGTCGTAAAAACCCTGCTGTATTCTTCAGACAGCCCATATTTGGTCAAAACTGACTCGTCATCGACAATTCATCCTCAGGACAATTATTTTCCTGTTTTAATGAAAATAATTTAATGTCTGTTCACCTAATGAGAGACCTACGGCGACCAAGACAATTTGCGAATTACGGCACGCAGCAACGGCGATGTAAAACATGGCGAATGAGAGAGCCGTGTAAAGTTGGTGTTTCCCTTCAGCAAACGGAATACTTAACGAAGCTTGTAGAGTCAAGCAAAGGGCCTCGTGCGGTCGTCCGGTGGCTTCAGCTGTTTTCGCAAGTCAGTGACCCAGGCCGACCATGCGAGAGTTCCCTAATCCAGACTCCTGTAGTGGGGTTTTACAGTAAACAGCCAGCAAACCTCCCAGGTTGTACTGACAACACTCTCTCAAGGTATGTTCTGCTCTCAGGCATTCTTCGTTTTAAAAGAGTCCGTCATACAGGTGCAGCTAGCCTGAAGAAAGTTTCAGAGGATTTATTAGTGATGGCCGTAGACCGGAGGTCGTTGCCAGCGCTGGAGAATGGAGGTGAATGTAGGCGACCAATCCTCCAACTTAAGTCCTAAATATCTCCTTTGATAATCTTAGTAGAAAATTATCTTTCAAGTTAAATACATTTTACCCACATTTTCATGTCCTTAATAGATATCATCATATTTATTAGTTTCATTCTGTTTTGCATTTTTTAATTCGGTTATATTTGATGAATAATTTATAAAGAAATTTCAGATGAAGAGAGAAAGTGTCCAAGAAGTCTCGAGACCAAGATGGTTTGAGTCAATTGGAAGATTGTAGGGATTTCAGTAAGAGGACAGGGCCTGAGCAAATAGGTTGGGTGGCATGGCAGTTGACTGTGGAAAAAGGAGTAGCAGTAGGAAATGAGGTCTTGGACTAAAACGATATGGAAGACATGCTAACGGGAAGAAATGGATATATAATAGCGAATCATATGCGATTTTCTCAGTATTCTGGATTGAAAGGATTGAATTCTTTGTATGTTAAAAGACATGGCGACACCCCAGACTTCTGCACCGTATGCCAAAATCGGTCATGGTATAGATTTGCAGGGAGTAAAATTTTATCCAGTTTTAGATCCTATTCATAATAATAATAAAACAAAATTTAAAATGAAATTTGACTGTTTCAAGGAATTTACACACCTCCCCTTCCACCCCTTTCAATTTTAGCAAAAGTAAACTCATTCAAATGTTAGCAATATAATGCTCAAATACTCATTTAAGTTTCAAATTTTACTATCCACTGATAAAAGTGACTTTTTACTCTGAAAATTTAATTCTTTGTGTGTGTGTGTGTGTGTTTTAAATTCAGTAGTTAGTCAGTAGTTAACTCACTTTAATTCATCGTGGATGCGAGCCCTTAAGTACATTTTGTTCTATAATATTCAACGTGAGTGTGTGTGTGTGTGCGTACGTGCGTGTGTGCGTGTGTGTGTGTGTGCTTGCGTTCGTGCGTGCGTGTGTGTGTGTGTCATTTTGATAATACCAAAGAAAAACCGAAGACATTCTTCAAAAGTTGCATTACAGCACCAATCAACCGTGAATTTCTTGTTTCAACTGTAATATTTAACTATCATACCTTCTATTATCCGTCTTCATTGGTTTCTCCAAACCTCCGGATGGTTTGCAGAAACCAATGAAGACGGATAATAGAAGGTATGATAGTTCTATATTCATTGATGGTGGAAATAACCTTTTAGTAATATTTAGCATTAACAAATAGAACATCAAGCAATTAAAATATATGGCAAATGCACTAGAGTGAGTTCATACAATTTCATCTGCAATTTTTCACATGTTTGACAATAAAATGTGTGTAAGATGTAAAGGACAACCCAAAATTTCACTTGACCGTCCAACAAGTGTAAAATTTTGTTATGCTTTAGCTCGAATTTATTCTACAAGGGACTGATAGGAAAGGTTAATAATACCATCACCGGTGTTATGGAGACGTTGCTAGTGAGTGTCTTGTTGATTTGTTCTGTATGTGGGATAGGGGCGAGCAACGATAAATTTCACAGCTCACTGATTGCAGGGCTGAACTTGTGGGTACTTTGGAGTAGTGAAGGGCTTAAGTGGTGCTCCGGGAGAAGATTCGAGATTCAAGAGTCCAGGGAAAAATAACCAACTGTCAATGAAAGAATAAATATTGTGGGAAGTGGGGGTAGAAGTGGATGGGTGGGCAGAGACCATAACTAGGTGATGACTGGCTTGTACCTGCTGGAAATTCATGGAGGCGAGTTCTTTGGATGGCAGGACCTACGAGCAAGACTGCCCATACGTACTGCTTACATCCATGAAAAAGGGTAAAAATGTGACTGTATTCAAAAAATCTGTAATATGTACAAGTAATTGGTATTAGGAATTCTCAATAACCAATGAGGATTATGAGTAGAGAATTTCTTGGGGTTGATCAAAAATTATTTATAATTCAGATTTCAAATTTTCATGTCCAATTTTCATATTAGATTACTTGTAGTTACATTAAGTATATTTTATAATAATGTAAATAATATATTTTTTGTTTTTTCCATACTTTCTGACGACATTGTATTATAACAGTCCTGAAGATGGCTTGCAATGTAAGCCAAAACGACGGCTGGTAATTAAAAAAAATACATTTTTCTAAACTATATTTTTTAAAAATCAAACTTGACTGAACCCTAACAAATTGTCTACTCCTAATAACCAATATATTTCATAACAATAAATAATGATTAATAATAATTAATTTGTCTACTCCTAATAACCAATATATTTCATAACAATAAAAAATGATTAATAATAATTAATCCCACTTTTGATTAATAGCCAAAGGTGTCTGAAACATTTTGAAGTGATTGGCAAATTTCATAAACCTATCTTCAATGATGTATGAATTACTTAGTAGAACAACACAAAAACTAATCATTAAAATAAATAACCTAAAGTAAAAATTAGAAAATTTAATCTGACAAATTTATAGCCCAGTACCTAAAGCACTCTGCACTAAAATTTTAGAACATTAATAAATGTCATTCTCAGAAAATATGAACTAGCTTAGTACTAAATGTTTCAAAAATTCTAAACTATTAAAAGCTTACCTAAGGCAGATGCTATTTCAGCCACATAAACCCTAACCAGTTCTTCAGGGAGAGCACCGTAATGCTCTACTAAACCAAACAAGTCACCACCATCCAAATATTCACTCACTGAAAATAAATAATTTAATTGGAATAATAATTAATGGTAAATATGATGTGCTCAAATTTTACAGGATGTAAGATGAAGTATAAAATTTATTTTGGGGAAGTAGAATTTCTAAAAGGAGAACAGAATTAAAGACTACAAATTTTTTAATTAAATATTGCAAAGGCACATTATTTATAAAATATAATATCAAGGGTACAAGGATTCCCTCTTTATAAATGATTTACATCCTATAATATATAACGTCATCTTAAATAGAGAATTTAGTCATTGCATGAAATTCTTTGTCTTCTTCCTAACTAGCACTTGTGAATAAATTAGCAATAAAGTGTATATATATACTTATACATANAAATTGTCTACTCCTAATAACCAATATATTTCATAACAATAAATAATGATTAATAATAATTAATTAAAACAAACTAATTTACAAGAAAAATCTAATAAAAGAAATCAACTAATACTACATTTTTAGAGTAAAAACAAATAAAATTGCATATTATGCACAAAAATTATTGTTTAAATTTATTCAAATCCTTATATTCTTCCAATGTTAAACATATTTATCGTACATATTATATTTATATATACTATTAAGCGAAATTGTGAAAAACTTGATTAATAAATTAATATGTAATCGTTGTTCTCAGCAGTGAAGGTCGTGACGTTAACACCTTTTGAATTAAAAAAAAACAAATGTCTGATTCCAAAGTATTTAAATTCCAGCATGAAACTGAGAGGAAGAAAAAATTACATAAAGGCATTTAGGATTTGAATTAAACTTATTGAATAGATATACATGAAGGAAACAATATAGTCTCAACAAAGATTTTTGTATTACTTTAATCACAGTATTTTAAGGCGTTTTGCCAACTATAGTTCCAATATTACTACTATAAAAATACATAAAATTGAAAAATGATGAGTGAAAAGCAAAATAAAAACAATTTGTTACCATTAATTTTAAATTATGTTAGAATACATTGTCACAATATATAAATGAAATAATAAATAATTGTTGGAGCCTTTATGTTACCGTAAGTAAATAAAAAACGTATGAGTACCTTATAAATTTGTACCAAACACTTTTCATAATTTTTATTTAATTTATCTTCAATTAGAACTTTTCAAAGTGAAATTTGAGAAATTTTGACTCCATGCTCAATCTCATTGACAAATAACAACCCTGAGTGTCAAAATTCAAGCATTGTTCCCAACTCTAAACAATAATATTTGTTAAAAAATCATTGATTTATTTTTCAGATTCACCTAATTAGTTTAATGAATGCTTTCAGTATATTTTTAAAAATTTATGGATAATTAATATATACTAGCTAAATACATTCATTAAAATAATTTTCTTTTTTAGGAGATGTTACACAGGAATTCGCTCTTGGAAGCTGAATAATTCAAAATTGATTTGTAAACAAAAAAGTCTTAATTTTCGCTAACGTTTCGGCCTGAATTCCAGGCTTTCATCAGGGCAAATTGAATAATGGGGACAGCGAGACTATTGCTCTACTGTAACTAAATCATGACTAATAATGATCGTTTGTCCGAAAGGGTACCCCTTATCCCCCCAATCTTAGCCAGTTTAGCTCTTAACTCTGAAATGTCACCATAAACCTCCCTCATAGACCTCTATCGCGCTTAAGATGACTAACAAATTCAGTCGAAAAGTCGGCAATAAGACAATAATTACCCAACAATTTTGGAGTATTTTATTTTTCTGATCCTGGCTGAAACCCTGAATAATTTATCCAGTTTAATAATTAAAATAAATTACCCTTTCTTATAGCCTATTGTTGGTCGGATCATCTACATTTAACTGTTCATATGTATTTCACCAATATGTTCTTCTTACAATTACCGTATCTACTGCTAACAAACTTGCAGAAAGTATTTTACAATAAAAATATATATTTTATCAAGTTGTCTCTGTCTCCAAATTCAGAAAATAAAGTTGTGTGTTTAGGTCATTTCTTTTTTTTTTTTCTCAGGGAAATAAAAATCCAAAATGGGGGCTTCAGATTCAATTATTGGATAATCTGCATTATTCAGCTTGCAGAAGGCTGAGAGATATTACAAACGTCACGTAGTTGGTCTTGTGAAAGGTGCCACTAATCCTTATACAAGGAGTATTACCTTATGTCATAGAAATCTAAGCGAGAATGCAGAATGCAAATCGGCTCAGCCATACGCCACGTACATAAATATGTGTGTGAGAGGGGGAAAGGCTAAGAAGAGAGAGTGATAATTACGAAAGGGACGAGACGAGAGCAGGGATGAATGAAATTGAAAGGAGACAGCACTATCCTGCGATGATCTCTTACGCAATGGGGAAATTTGAATTGAAAGGGGGCTTGTGATAATTGGTGAGAAGCACTGATAAGTGATAAGGCTGGCGGAAGTGTCCTCTGCGCCCACGAGGTCGCCAACGCTTGGTGAAAGTCCTTATCGGCTCATCATGACTGACCCCGTGCCGAGCACAATTACTCCACCTAATGTCACAACAAATCCTGCACAAAATGTTCACCTTTCATTGCTAGACCTCCAATGACGCAATAAGATGATACGCTGGGATACAAAAACCAGGCTTGTCCTGGTAGCGTAAATGGTAAATGCACCGGCCCGGAAAGCAGGAGATCCAGATTCGAGTCCTGGCTGGGACAGTTAGTTTTTTAAACTGTTCCCTTGTACTAAAAATTGATATTTTTCATGTATTCAGAATATTTAACGCTCAAGAAACGCCCTTAACATGCTAATGATGATTAATATACTTTCTGCTTTCGAAATTGGTCTGCCTTTCCTGGTCCGAATGCAGTCCTGTTTAAGGAAGAGTACTTCGGGAGTCTTGTCGTACGATGAACCTTGCCAAGATTAGAAACAAGTCCTATAGCTACCAATATTTGAAGAGTGGGCTGGAAAAAAAGAATCAACATTACTTCAGTTTCTTGACCTCCCATGCGAGAAGTATATTATGTATGGCAATTTTTTAGTGCAAGGGAACAGAATAAAAAATCTAACTGTCCCAGCCAGGTCACGATCCTGGATCTCCTACTTTTGGGCCGGTGAATTTTCCACTTATGCTATCGGGACAAGTCTGATAAGTTATTAAATTCCCCCCACTAGTGTCGAGAGTCTAACCTCCGAGGCAGACGAATATATCGTCTTATGCTCGGAGGAGCTGACATTCTCAAGCTGTTTAAATGACTCAAGTTATTTACTTTTAAATTTTAATTTTATAAATTTTTCTTTTCGTCGGCCTCGGAGGTTAGACTCTCGACCCTAGTGCGGGGAATTTAATAACTTATCAGACTTGTCCTGGCAGCAAAAATGGAAAATGCACCGGCCCAGATAGCAGGAGATCCAGGTTCGAGTCCTGGCTGGGACAGTTAGATTTTTTATTCTGTTCCCTTGCACTAAAAATTGTTAAAATTTACGAGTGATTAAATATCACAAAAAATAATATATATTATGTATGTTAACTAACATACATAAATAACAAATAATTAGGAGTTACTGATTCATCTAAAATTTTAGAGTATGGTGTAACCTTCTAAAATAAAAATTTAGCGCTAAGTGCAATGAAGGATTAGTTTCTAATCTTATCACCTATTTCTTAGGTATATACCAGGCATTGATCTTTATACTTTGAATGAAGATAAAATGAAGACCCGAATAGGATATATAGCAAAATACTCTTTACTAAATTTCTAAATATATATAAAT
>KZ807092.1:196481-216185 GCA_000696205.2 Oncopeltus fasciatus
TCTGATCAAGAACTACTCAAATTACTATTATTTACTTCTTTGCATTTTTTGAAATTATTAATTATAATTTTAATCTTAAATATGTTTGGTGCTCCAGGGAAGTGGTGGGAGGGGGGGGGGTATGGGGGTTTCCTCATTGAAAAATAGCAAATATACCGGAGTAAAATACATCCAACTTTGCAAGTGTTTGTTATTTTTGTAAAATTGACTCTTCCTCGTTCGTTTTTTGTAAGATGTAAGTTCTATTCAATTATGTTAGAAACTTCATTCATCATTTAGGCAATGGGAAGAAATGACGATGTCGTATTATCAAAAGTCATTAAAAAGTCACATGAACTCAGGTAAAATTTGGAGGACAACTATTTTTCATTTCCCGGACCTACCCCTCTGGACCGTAAAATTGATTTAAGACACAAAAATCTCGTTCAATAAACCTTTATGTCGTCGGCAACTAAACTGTGTTAATTTTTCTAAGAAAGTGTATGTTATTCTTATTGTTTTTTCTTAATATTTCGTCAAAACTTTTACCTTTTCTCTATTATAAAGTGATAAATCATTATCTTAATATTTGTACTATTTATTAATTTTTTTCTACTCTCTTTTTTATAAAAAATTTTTTCCTTATACAGTATATGGTATAATTTTGTTTTCAATGAAAGATTGATAGAACATGGTCAGAATACTTCAAAGGATTTAACTTTCGTATATTTGGAGAAGGAGGGCGGCTTAACAGTTTCTAACATTTCACTGTTATCAGTACTCTAAAGACCACTCTGAGAAACGCGATCTGACCCTGACTCGTGGGAAGCAGGCGAGCCGCTTTTAGAACTTCATAAACCGTACTAGACCGGCCTAGATGAATCCAAGAGCGTTTCTGGGTAAATGTTATTTCCTCTCTTAAGTGAGGAAGCAGGTGGCCACTTTCAGTTGGCCCCTTCCCATACCGGTCTGGCCCTCTCGTCACATTCTCCCTCAGTCTTTAACAGTAATCATGATCCTCACAAATCAGCTTCACGCGGACTTTCTGAAATTATATTTTTTTCAGAGTTTTTATATACACTCTGAATACTATGCAGATTAATTGTGTGATAATTAATTTAGTGATAAATGGTACGAAATGGAGTAGCCTTATTTTACGGCTTTCTAAGGTTTGGTCATATGATGGCAATTGGCGTGTATATGCCTGAATGAAAAGCCCTTATTTATACACGAAAACAAATGAGACGTTGAACTATT
This sequence comes from Oncopeltus fasciatus, assembly GCA_000696205.2. Taxonomy (NCBI): domain Eukaryota; kingdom Metazoa; phylum Arthropoda; class Insecta; order Hemiptera; family Lygaeidae; genus Oncopeltus; species Oncopeltus fasciatus. Next base: position 197,718 of record KZ807092.1, read on the forward strand.
TCCAATCCACCCTTAGTCGTGCCACATTTGACAGCTTATTGGTTGGTGATAAGGGAGCGTACCTCTTTGCCATTCATTGGAACTACTCCTCGATGGTCAGTAATTCTGTTTGATAATTGTCAATTCATTGCTGTGTCCTGGAATCTTTTCTTCCTGTTCCTCTGCACACCTTCCGCATCTACTATTGTATCCTGCAATCCCTCATGAACTAATCGATTCCGCTGAGTCATATTTACCATCTGTTGGATATAGTGAGGAGCCTACTCTTGCGGACCAGCCAAGCCTTAATTATTCAAAACTCGAGGACCTTTCTGAAGTTTGAAGACCAACCCTTTCCCCTAGCTCTCCCCGCCAGTCCTCCATTAGGGAACATGGTTTCTTTATTAGAGGCTTCATAGGCTGACACTAAACCCATTTAGAATATAAGGGTTGTTCTCCTACCCCTCAAGGGATTGGGGAAGCTGTCTCCCTATGATATGTCAATCTTTCAGTACATAAAACTTCCTTTTGCTTCATTTATTTCAGAAGCTATGAATAGCTTTCCTCTAGTCCTAAACATCCCTTATGGCATAACACTCCAAGAAGCTGTAATGATAGTATAAAATTAATATATTTGGGGCACGGGGGTCTGGTGAGTACTGTCAGAAAACCATTACGCAATGGAAACGCTGAAAATGTGTACAAGCAAGGCAATGGGAGCCAGGAAAAAAAACTTATTTCCTCAAACGGGAATCGAACCCGGGTCTCCTACTTTCTGGGTAGGTGCGATGACCCCTACACCACCGATGCAGATTAGATAATCTTTCTCCCGCACTTAAGTCTGAGTCAAAACCCCCGAGAGTCTAATAAATAGCTGACAATGTTAGCTCCTCCGAGTATAAAATGATATATTCGTCTTACTTGGGGGTTTAGAATTGAAGTAAAGTGTGGGTAGCCTGCCTCGGTGGTGTAGTGGCCAGCGCGCCTACCCGGCATGTAGGAGACCCGGGTTCGATTCCTGGCTGAGTTAGTGAGATTTTTTTTCAGGCTCCTTTTACATTTCTTGTAGGAAATTTAACATAGGATTACATACGACAATTAATTTAATTATTTTAAAAAACTGAAAATGTCTATCTCGTTCTAGCAGGACGTCACTCATGAAAATGTTTTTAAAACAACTATAACCTATCCAATACTCGCCCTACTTCAGACATCCTTTTTCATATTTTGTTGGGCTTTCTGACGTTTTAATAAATAAAGTAACCATAAAGTGTTTTGTCTTTTAATTTCTATCAGTTAGTTTTTGAATTTAAACTGAACTTAGTGCAAGGGGTGTTAAATTGCCAGACCAAGAGGTAAGATTTTTACCATTTTGTCAAACTACAATCTGCATTTTCAAGATTTGTGGCAGCAAAATAAAACCTATCGAAAGTCGTGTATTCTTTTTCTTAAGCTTAAAAAAATGGATTAAATATTTAGTTGTAGATTAGGCATTCACGGAGCTACAGTTAAAATTGATTTATTTTTATAAATTTATCTCTGATGCAAACAGGCATATTTTTATAATTTTCAAGGACATTAGAGAATAAAATGGCACAAATTATTGTTACAAGTTGTATTTGTAAAACATCATTTTAAAATTGTTATTTAAAAGAGTCCAGATGTTAGAAATTACAAGTTAACAGACACTCAATTAAATATACAAATTTTTTTTGGAAGTTTAAGATGAGAGTAGGGGAACTTAATCTTTTTAAATGCAAAAAAGGATAGATTATAATTCTCTTGAATATTTTTATTAGAGCCTTTACTGAATGAAATATGCACTAGTTGCAGTTTAATCTATTAGTGGGATGCTTCACCATAGGGTAATGATGTAAAGGGGATGTTTACTTGCGATTCAAGTCTAAGTCTATCAACTTGAGTCTCCTAATCATCTTGTACCACTCTGTATACTATCCTTTTAATTATTATTATTTTTTATTATTTAAGTATTAGCCTTCCTTTCAACCAGTTAAGGTCATTACCTACAGGTTGCCATCCCATTCTAAACATCCATGGCTCAGGACAAGCTTTTATTTATAAATAAGGATTGTCCTCGACGGGATTTGACCTGCAACAACAGGATTGCAAGACTCGAACGAATTCCCTGAGCTACCCTGGGGCCCTTAAAATTTTTCTGAAACAAAAAATAATATTGCTTAAGCATAAGGATAATATAATATAATATTATAATAATAAACTCTTTTTTTATTTTTTTATTTTTGCTAAGGAAACCTTGTTGTGAAAGTGATTAAAATCGAAGGAGGATTACATTGATAAGAGATTAAGATATGCATTGATATGTATTGTCATTGACGTATGATCTACTGTCTTTAGCCGCACGAGAGGAAGTGTGTGGACGACCGTATTCTGCTCAGACAACTTCGCGTACAAGTTGTTAGCTGTAGAGTACATAATTCATAGAGTATTCATCAGGAAGAAATTTGTNATTATCTGCCAAAGTTTCGGCTTACACAGTTAGCCATCTTCAGGCCTATCATGAAGGCGAGAGGGGACGTCTTACCACCAGGATCCCATATCTATGAATCTCTTGATTCAGTCATGATAACCTTGAAGATAAGCCGAAACGTCGACAGATAATTTTAAAAAATACATATTTTTCATATTGTGTTTTTCGGATTATCCTTGACCGATGCCTTAGAAAAAACATCTAATAATAATCTCTATGGTCAACAAACTCTCCTTTTGAACCTAATGCGCTATGTTCAACTGTTATGTTGTTATGTACAAGCCGAGTACAAACAATATCCCAGCTAACGGCTTGCCCATGAGGCTCCTTCTGCTTCAGCCAACGTGAGAAATGTGCACAAAGAGATTGTACCTATTGATGTCGGTGTTTTGCTTCAAACCTGTCTAATATAGTTCGTGTTGTCTGCATTACATTCGTTTATTGGGAGTTAGCTGACTACTCCGGTCAGATCATAACATCTTACCTACTGCCAACTTCATTGACAATGGACAAGTTGGGATTCATACAACTTTAACTACGCTGTGACAGACTTATCTATTGCATGAGATCCCATCTTGAAGTAACTATGTCAGATTAACCATGTACATCATTAGTGAGCTTAAGTTCACCGGAATTTAAATAAGAATATTGTACAAGAAATGCATTATTCAAATAAGAACAGTTTGCTTGGGTGCTAACGGGAACTAATAAACAGCACGATTCATTCTTGGCTCTCACTAAAAAAAATAAAAAAAATGCCTACTATTGTTAGACTAAAGTATAGCGTTCCACCGTCATTCACCTGATAATGATCTTAGCATGATTCTTCTTGAATTCTGGTTAAATTATGTTTTCCAAGCTTCAGCTGTCTTAATATAAATGCAATACTTACAATACTACTTAATATTATTACAGTGAAATATAATTCTATAAATTATAAAGAATTTATCAGTTGAAAAACCTTGGTTGATATATAATCGAGTTTTCTTTTAGAATATAAATTTTCACTAATATTCCTCACAGTTCACAAAAAAATTTTATTCACCATCAGAACCACAACATTTTCTTTTTTCTTAATATGTCAAACCATCAAATTTATTATTTATATGCCAAAAGTGCATTAAGTGTCAAAATACCTTGTGGAAAACAAATTTCCTTTTAATAACTATACACCAATTCTTCCAAGGAATTTAACTTTCAAATTATTTTCTATAGAAAAAATACAATAGAATCACAGATGCATAGAATAAGATAAACACATGAAACAAACCAGTAGAAAAAATGAACAGGTCTTATCTCGTGTATTATAAAAAATGTTCGATACATAACACGTCAACAAGGAATTGTGTCTTTTGTTTAGTTGACTTTCTCTTTGACAATAGAACAGCCTCAGCTGTAAATAAGTACCTTCGTGATAAGAGCGACGTTTATATGTTAATATTATCAATAGACCTCTAGCCCATACAACCTACATCGAGATATATCATCAATTCAAATTAGCTTCCGAGCGTCAGCCTGGAAAACCAACTGTTCCCCTTATGTTGAATGGCTTCTCAAGAAGGGTCGAACTATGACAAAAAAAATAGAGAAAATGTATCGGTGTATCAGTTTGGAGCACATGTCAGAAGAGAACGAGGCGTAATTGATGCTCCGGTGTGTTTTTTAAGCTTTCGGATACTTGATGAGTGTACCTGGGGGAGGAAGGATCGGACAGGGGAAAATAGCTAATAAAGAATGAGTAGGGGGAGAGTGGTGATATTGTAATCTGTAGGAAGAGGGATAGCGATTAGGAGGGGCCAAATTGGGTGGATCCCAAGGCGCCGGCCAACTGTCGGAAGGCCAGATGGCAGCTCCAGGCATATGCTACCCTTAGCTCAGGGGTAGGTTTTTTGGCTTTCGGCGAGAGCTCTGGCAAATTAAAACGTACAGCGTACTTCCAGGGGTTGATGAATGACCCCACCCCCCTTCCGGCAACCCCCACCCAAACCCGACAAATAAGAAATAATTAGTCTTCAGCAAGATAACAATAGGTACTTTTCGACAGAAGGAAACTCACTAACGAGGGATGAACGAAACGAAATTCACAACCCCTACTAACACAAATTAAAAGAAGAAAAAATATCCCTTCGCTGGAGCAGATGATCTTTGAGAATTCCATTTTGTTTTCCATATTTGTTCAAAATATTTTACAATCTTACAGTACAAACACAATTTGAAATCATGGCTTCCAAATCTAGGCTTATAAAAAATTCAATTTCGGATATACGTAAATTCATTAGTAATAAATTCCTAATAAATTAAGTTTCTGGAATTTAATATAATTGCAATGACTAATGAACAGCTACTGCTATAAAACTTGGAATGCATAAATTTACTGAATTCTTAATCCTACGATACATTGCAAGTGTCTTATATAAATTCAATTTATGTAGTATTTAAAAGACAATTTTTAATTCATTTATTGATTATCTTATGAGTAATTTATTAAGACTGCTAATTTAAGAATTTAATGGTCTAATTGAGCAATCCAACTTACAACTAGTCGTGGCTATAATTGTTATTTATTATTTCACTAAAAATAAATGTTCTTTAAAATTTCAACAAGAGTTCGAACACAAACAAAAATATTTTTTATACATTTTTTTGTCCCGTTAAGTTTTGACATCAGAATTATGGAAACTAAATTATTCTGCGGTCCATGAACTTGTAGTTATTGATGATAGTTTGTTTACTTTCTTTTTAGCGAATTTCAAGGAAATATGGCTACTGCTTCTGTGTATATAAGTTTGAAATTTATTTCGATATTTTGTCCAATATCTATTAGATATAAAAATGATAATCATTAAAATATGTTTATGTGTTTATGTGTGTGTGCGTACGTGCGTGCGCACACGCTGTACATGTCACAGAATCCATTCTAAATTAAATTTGGTTTATAGCTTTTAATTAAAAAAAAAAAAAAAAAAAAAAAAAAAAGGCTTTGTTCATCACTGAGAAAGATCGAATCAGTAAAAGTAAGAGATTACCTGATATATATTTAGGTAGTAGGNAAAAAAAAAAAAAAAAAATACAAATTAAAAAAAAAGTGTATTTTTTAAAAGATTATCTGCCAAAGTTTCGGCTTACACAGTTAGCCATCTTCAGGCCTATCATGAAGGCGAGAGGGGACGTCTTACCACCAGGATCCCATATCTATGAATCTCTTGATTCAGTCATGATAACCTTGAAGATAAGCCGAAACGTCGACAGATAATTTTAAAAAATACATATTTTTCATATTGTGTTTTTCGGATTATCCTTGACCGATGCCTTAGAAAAAACATCTAATAATAATCTCTATGGTCAACAAACTCTCCTTTTGAACCTAATGCGCTATGTTCAACTGTTATGTTGTTATGTACAAGCCGAGTACAAACAATATCCCAGCTAACGGCTTGCCCATGAGGCTCCTTCTGCTTCAGCCAACGTGAGAAATGTGCACAAAGAGATTGTACCTATTGATGTCGGTGTTTTGCTTCAAACCTGTCTAATATAGTTCGTGTTGTCTGCATTACATTCGTTTATTGGGAGTTAGCTGACTACTCCGGTCAGATCATAACATCTTACCTACTGCCAACTTCATTGACAATGGACAAGTTGGGATTCATACAACTTTAACTACGCTGTGACAGACTTATCTATTGCATGAGATCCCATCTTGAAGTAACTATGTCAGATTAACCATGTACATCATTAGTGAGCTTAAGTTCACCGGAATTTAAATAAGAATATTGTACAAGAAATGCATTATTCAAATAAGAACAGTTTGCTTGGGTGCTAACGGGAACTAATAAACAGCACGATTCATTCTTGGCTCTCACTAAAAAAAATAAAAAAAATGCCTACTATTGTTAGACTAAAGTATAGCGTTCCACCGTCATTCACCTGATAATGATCTTAGCATGATTCTTCTTGAATTCTGGTTAAATTATGTTTTCCAAGCTTCAGCTGTCTTAATATAAATGCAATACTTACAATACTACTTAATATTATTACAGTGAAATATAATTCTATAAATTATAAAGAATTTATCAGTTGAAAAACCTTGGTTGATATATAATCGAGTTTTCTTTTAGAATATAAATTTTCACTAATATTCCTCACAGTTCACAAAAAAATTTTATTCACCATCAGAACCACAACATTTTCTTTTTTCTTAATATGTCAAACCATCAAATTTATTATTTATATGCCAAAAGTGCATTAAGTGTCAAAATACCTTGTGGAAAACAAATTTCCTTTTAATAACTATACACCAATTCTTCCAAGGAATTTAACTTTCAAATTATTTTCTATAGAAAAAATACAATAGAATCACAGATGCATAGAATAAGATAAACACATGAAACAAACCAGTAGAAAAAATGAACAGGTCTTATCTCGTGTATTATAAAAAATGTTCGATACATAACACGTCAACAAGGAATTGTGTCTTTTGTTTAGTTGACTTTCTCTTTGACAATAGAACAGCCTCAGCTGTAAATAAGTACCTTCGTGATAAGAGCGACGTTTATATGTTAATATTATCAATAGACCTCTAGCCCATACAACCTACATCGAGATATATCATCAATTCAAATTAGCTTCCGAGCGTCAGCCTGGAAAACCAACTGTTCCCCTTATGTTGAATGGCTTCTCAAGAAGGGTCGAACTATGACAAAAAAAATAGAGAAAATGTATCGGTGTATCAGTTTGGAGCACATGTCAGAAGAGAACGAGGCGTAATTGATGCTCCGGTGTGTTTTTTAAGCTTTCGGATACTTGATGAGTGTACCTGGGGGAGGAAGGATCGGACAGGGGAAAATAGCTAATAAAGAATGAGTAGGGGGAGAGTGGTGATATTGTAATCTGTAGGAAGAGGGATAGCGATTAGGAGGGGCCAAATTGGGTGGATCCCAAGGCGCCGGCCAACTGTCGGAAGGCCAGATGGCAGCTCCAGGCATATGCTACCCTTAGCTCAGGGGTAGGTTTTTTGGCTTTCGGCGAGAGCTCTGGCAAATTAAAACGTACAGCGTACTTCCAGGGGNTATAAATTTAACTTAATTATATTTTTTTTTTCATTTTGAAAGATGTAGGGAGTGTGTTGTCCTCTCTAGAGAAATCCACAAGTGCATTCAAGCGAGCACAGAGCTGGAGGGTAAGCGGGTTATCGGCATTGGGAAGACTCAGCCCTCGCAGGATTAGCTCGGATGTGGGTGTGTGGGTGAGTTGGGTGGGTGAGAGCAAACGTTCGCCGCAGGACTCCTTCAACACTTGCCAGGACACTGGTAGATCTCCACCCTCTAATCCGATCTCTCAACCCTTCTCCCATGAGCCAACCCCAGCCAGCCACATATCTGGCTCTCTTCTAATTTGTCTTTGTGAATGACTATTTATTTATATAATTTAAAGTTCATGTATTTTGATCTATAAATATAAATTGTTTTCTTCAAACCAAAAGTTAGATATGGAACTTTGGCTTCGAAATTCACCATGAGAACGACTAAGAGCCCAAGCAACTTTTTATTCTCGTTAATTTTTTAATATGGTGCTATTAAATATATTTTATTTTCTTCTGGAAGTCATTTAAATTTTAGATCACTCAAGAAATTCAAGCTACTACCATGACGCTCCCTTTTATAAATCTTGTCACTCTTCAACGATCCTACCGAGACAAAACTAAAAATGTGGATTCCACAAGTTCATTATCTCATCACGCCAGCATTGCACTCAGCTGGTCGACTTAGCCTTCCAGAGTCTTCATCAACTTTCAACGCACTTAACATATGGCAAAGAAGTTCTCCTTAGAGTACAAGAATTGATTTCTTATGCGTTGAGCGAGGCAACCAATGCGTCCACCGAGATCACAGTTTAGGGGATCTGGTAATATTTAAGGCGGGAATAACTCTTCTTTTGAAACTATGTTTAAGCGCAAAGTAACTATTTATCCTTAGATGATTTTAGTGGGGTTCGGTCAGGGTAGATCCAAAAAAAAAAAAAAAAAAAAGGCTTTGTTCATCACTGAGAAAGATCGAATCAGTAAAAGTAAGAGATTACCTGATATATATTTAGGTAGTAGGTATAATATTCAGTTAACATAATTGGAAATGACACATGATATGTTCAAAATCTAACATAAAACAGACATTTTAGAAGTAACCCTGTGAATTTGAAAAATTAAGAGTGGGGGGTTTGTCACGTTTTTCTTTAATCACATTTTCTTAATGATATTTGGGATATTTCTTTAAATTATAAAATTAAAGGCTGTTAGCTATTGAGTGAAATGGACGAATAGGAGTGGGGATTAACTGCAATGCCATGTAAAATAAATGTTTTTTTTACCAGAGTGGATGTAATATTTTGTTCAGAGTAATGAGACTGAGCCCAGATGGTTTTTGATAAAATATATTATTTTACATGGAATTTACAAATATATCAATTACAATATTGTGGAATTTCCTTTCTTCACTCTAAGCAAGACTATATATTATATATCTTGTATGCATACATTATAAATTGAAAAATATGTTTAAATAATTGGTATTATCAGCCGACTATACATGCGCATGGTCAGACCTCAATCATTACAGTGACCTGTAATTTCCCTATACCCACATTCGGATGTACAATCGGGTACTTTTACAGATGCACGGTGATTGGTTCTACTCTTGACACAATATATATATAAAAGAAGCCTGCCAAATTTAATACAATTTTAACAAAAGACGATAAATAAGGCACTTGCCAATGATCTATGAGGATTGGGCACCACTTTTGGAGCACTCGCCTCTCGTTCAGTCTAGAGCCAGCAGCCTCAGCGACATTACCTTCCCTCTGTACTTTTGAAGCTGGAATGAGTCGTGCACCCATATTTTCTGAAATACAGCTCCTGACAGACGAACTCTCTTCGTGTGGTGCAGCTCCTTCCCGATCGCTGCCTTCTAGTGTCAGGTCGATTGTTTGTGACCTGACTAATTCACTAGTACACCCCTTCTACGGGGGAAAAAGAAGTAGTCGTCTCTTACAAGAAATATGTCATTTTAATGTTATTCTTAGTAGAATTATTTTCCAGCTTGAGGAGTCCACCGAACATTTTCAATCAATGCCAAGTAAATAAAGCACTTCCCACTAATCCTCGGAGCGGTGTTCAGAAAAGTCGCTGGAAGGGATTTCCTTCAGAGAAAACACGGTTCGGCTATCCCCTGCTGGGCGCTAACTTTTTCAGGGAGAACTTGAAATTTCATTTCTTTCCCGGATGAAGGAAATACAAATTAGGGAGCGGGGTGAATTTTCTCATTTCCCCGAGAGCATGTGTAATTTATGTGATTGAATAATGCAGGGGGGGCGTACTTTCATGAACAGCAACTGGAAGGTTTAGCGGATTCTCTCCGAGTTCTCCTTCGATAAATTGCCTTCTCTTTGGAAAAGAAACTTTCCAATCTGTTTGAGAGGCGTCAGTCGCCCGCCAAACATCCCTCTCATATCGGAATGACAGTTGGCAAAGAGTTTCCAGGCTAGGGGCTTATCTCCGAGGCGGGCCTCGAACCTCCCCACAACTTTCATACGTGTGTTTCCCACTCTTCATGAATTTACTTATTTACCTCGTGCTGAGTTATACTTCTTTTGACCCCCTCCCCCTTTCCGGCTTCTCCTAAGGGACTGCCAGAAACTAAACTTTCGTACTTTTTTTTTTTAATATAAATTGTAGCGTTGTAAATATGATTTGTTAAAATATTTTAAAGTTTTTGGAGTACCACTCTGACACAAATACATTCATTTGTACCAGAGAGAGAGTTACCTATCCTTTCATACATATGGCATATACAGACATAATTTAAGAAAGTCTGGTCGAGAATGTACAATAGAAATAATTAGTTTAATTACAAATATTGTTTTCGTTGTGGTATTTTATACCATGTAAATTTTAAATAATTAATGAGAGGGAATAGAATAAAAAATCTATCTGTCTCAGCCAGGGCTCGAACCTGAATCTTGAACCTGCTATCCGGGCAAGCGCGTTAGCCTTTTACACCACCGAGACAAGCGTTAATAAATTCCCCGCACTCTTACCGGGAATACATCGTCTTATGCTCGAAGGAGCTTTATATATTTATAAAAATACATAAAAGCAAATAACGAGAGTCGAATAAATAGCTTGACAATATCAGTTCCTTCGAGCATAAGACGATTTATTCGTCTTTCTCGGATGTCAGACTCTTGACTCTAGTGTTGGGAATTTAAGAAGTTATCTGGCTTGTCTCGGAGGTGTAAAAGGCTAACTCGCTTGCCCGGATAGCAGAAGATCCAGGTTCGAGCCCTGGCTGAGACAGATAGATTCTATTCTCTTGCATTTATTGTATAGTTAAATTACTTGTTATTTACTGCATTCAAGAGAAAGAAAATAAATTGTTTGCATACAAATTTTAAAATTTGGTTATTAATGTTTCAGGCTACTTGTAATACAAATCTGTCTTTCAGACCCCTGTACACGGCTGTCCGCAGTCAGAGTACTCCTCGAGGAATAACGTTTTACAAGAATCGGTTTTAACTCTTTCATAAATATGGAGGTTGTGATCAAATTCCTCAGAGTAGGATACAGAATCTTTAGAGCCAAATCTACCATATCCTTCGACCCCGCACTGAGAGACCCCGCAAACCCTTGGCATGTCTGTCACTGAGGACACCCTAAGTCTGGTTCTATGACACTTGAGCTAACCTAAATTCTGATACGAATGGCCACTGTTAGCACTACATTTCAGAAAATTGAGGAATTTAGATTTGATAAAAATAGGCTGTCATCCGTTCTGGGCTACTCTAGTTTAATTTTTTTTTCCAGAAAGAAGCCAAGAAAAGATATTTAAAAAAATTACTTTTCCAATGACGATGTGTATTTAGACATATTTGTTTATTCAGCAGTCTTTTTATGTGCTTATTTTGCTATCAAATTAAGAGGAAAAAGTAACAAATTAGTTTTAACAATTTTTAGTGCAAGGGAAAAGAATAAAAAATCTAACTGTCCCAGCTAGGACTCGAACCTGGATCTCCTGCTATCCGGGCCGGTGCATTTACCATTTATGCTACCAGGACAAGTCTGATAAGTTATTAAATTCCCCCCACTAGTGTCGAGAGATTTTTTATTCTGTTCCCATTTACGTGGAATTAAATACCACAAGAAAAATAATATTTATAAAATCAAACTATTTTTATTTCCTTTATTTTTATGTAATAGTTAATCCACTTTATTGGACATCTTCATACTGATTCTGATGGATTCATCTGCATACTGATTCTGATGGATTTCCGGATTCAACGGAGATTTTCCTTACTTTTTTTGTCTTTTCTTCTTCCTTTAAACAATTTTGTCCTCCTGGAGGAAACTTAACGATACATAGATACATTTCGCCAGACAGAAATACAATTGCCTTCAAGATTACAGTTTTATCACTCTCAGAGTGCATACATAGATATTCTTTCTTTCTTTCATTTTCATATGCCTCAGAGGGATTCACTGAGTTAGTTACTCATCTGATTATCTACGAGAAATTAGACTTGAAGTTGATTGTTTTAAGCTTTGTATGTATACTTCATTTCCATTAATGGTGTCCTGTAAATTTTTTATAGTATTTTATTTTCAATTCATTATTGAAAAATAATGGTTATTAATTCATGATGTCAGATGAATTTCCATTGTAGAAAGTTGCATGTATAGATTATTTTAAACAATTTGTTTAATTAAAAACTTTACGAATGAATAAAGAGTTATTCTTTCGATCTTTAGAGAAAATAGTGTGGGCCTTACCATAATTGTTATTCAACAACTTGGAGAGCCCTTCAGAATTATTAATATACAATATTCATTCTAAGACATTGTTTTATAGTAAATATTTAGCCAATTATACAAAATAATGTTTATAATATTGAGCCATATGGTTTAGAAATGGGGCGTATTACACATAACGCTGCACAATCACTTATTAGGTGAGCCTGTAGTCAGTACACCAATATTTCGTCAGTAGATTTATATATACCATACTTAAAAATCACCTAAAAGTCGCAGCCATAAAAAAATGTATATTTAAAACTGCTTACCAATTTTTAATAACAAATTCTAAGAAGAGAAATATTTATGACCTTAGTAGAACTGCTTGCAGAGTTAGAGAAAGCAAAACAGGATACTCCTTGGTGGGGCGAATCCTTACTGATTTCACAGATTCTAATTGAAAGTGAGGAGCTCCCAGTGGCCGAGATGTGGGGTGCGTGCTCTCGCAAACCCGGAGCTCCTTAGCGCCCTCTAGGGCAATTTGCTCCTGCGGTCAGGCTCCGTTGTTCAGGCAGAATGAAGGCGTGCCAAGGTCCCAGTGACTCTGGGATTGCCGTTTGACTACGATCCCGTCAGGTGGTGTGCACCCTTGAAATCGGCGGCCCTTTGAGACGTTCAAAGGGCGCCCGCGCATTCGATCCGGGCATCTGTTGAGGCAGTCCCGCCAAAAAACAGTGCACGCCTTAACCTTCCAGGCTCGCTCAATGTCATCAGCTGTGCCCGACGGGATGTTGCGCTTCGTTTCACTTCGGGGACTCCTCAGTCCCCTTCCAGAACCACACTGTAATAGCAGTTTAATGTGGCCGAGTTTCCTCCGCGCCCAAATGTATATCTTGTTTTCTGTTACCTACCAACAGCACTGATCTACTTTGCCTCCCAACAATTTCTCTTCGTCTTACACCAAACACATGACCAACTTAATTTTAAAATGAATTCAATTGTCGGTTTTATGCAGATACGAACCTAATCAAAATTTGTTACCGACTCGTGCAATCATTTGCATAACATGGAACAATGAAAATAATTGTTTAAAATGGATGCTAAAAGCTAGGATGCAAATTTCCGAAAATTCGACAGACAAATGAATGCCATTCCTTAAAATAAATTAAAATGAAGGTGTTTATTGTTATTGTGTTATGACTAATAAAACATATTTAGCGGTTCGCAGGGAATGAGGTAGCTATTGAGATGCTTCTTACTAAGGTGTGTTAATATGTTCTTGAGTGTAATTGAACACTACACAAATGTTTCATAAAGAATGGCCATTACTCAGAATTAAGCAGTGAACTGGTTTATAACACCAAATTTTTGAATTAATATAAGGAAAAAACAGGTCATTCACTAGGTGTGGCTCATACACACACACACACACACATACATACATACATATTTATTTATTTATTCTAATTTTTTTTCGTATTCAAAATCCTTTACCGTATGGGAGTAGACATGAATATGAAGAACATGAGTTTCCTCTCTTAAGCAGGTTTCCGCGAAGAAGCTGTTGTCACAACTTACCTCTCTTAAGCAGGTTTCCGCGAAGAAGCTGTTGTCACAACTTACCTCTCTTAAGCAGGTTTCCGCGAAGAAGCTGTTGTCACAACTTACCTCTCTTAAGCAGGTTTCCGCGAAGAAGCTGTTGTCACAACTTACCTCTCTTAAGCAGGTTTCCGCGAAGAAGCTGTTGTCACAACTCACCTCTCTTAAGTAAATCTGCTCTACAAATAGGTGGAGCACAAAGATCAACACAGTAAAGGAGAAAAGAATGCGTCTGTTTTTAGCCAAATTCATTTAAATTTAATAACCTACTAACTATAATTCTTTTATAAGTTGATGATGCGTCTAATTACAAATTTATTTTGCAGCGATTGAAAATGGTCGTTTTAAGAGAACTTACCTGCAGAGTTTGTGAGATATCTTAATATACTTGAATTAAAAGTATATAAAATTTCAGTTCTTTACTCCCCCTTATCATAATTTACAGTCTGATAAGTAAACTGGGTGCACTTGGAGTTTGGTCTTCCCCATTCAGCATTAGCTAATTTGCTCAGTCTTAATAATTCGTTTTTAACTTAATTATTTCATGGCGTACTTGCATTAAGATTTGCTGTTTTTTCTCTGCAAGCAATGAGCAGGGCTGTTGGTGGAGAAGCGGACCGGTGATTGGCTCCTGTGGCGGCCGACGTCTTCAGCTGTGCCCCGTCCGCATCTGCAATCAGCCATAAAGCGGGGCGCTGCTGCTAGCCACTGCACCCCGACAGGGCATTACAGGCAGGAATGTTGTACCCTCTCCTGGACGCATCCCTGACACTCGACTCCGTGTTCCACACTTCAGTGAGAGAGAGTCAGCTTGTTTCTCTTGAGAAATCAAGTTACTCACGTCAGGACCATGGCAGAAAGACTTCGTCAAACTTGCACAAAAGTAAGAAATGCGCTACCTTTAAAATGACGTGTGTACAAAGTACCCTTTGGTATTTTGTTGCGTATATGCAAGTTAGAGTGAATCATTATTGAGAACCAAAATAGGATTGGGATTTAAGTCGTATATGTCGTTAATGGCTAGAAGAGGAGTGTTTCAGGCGTAAACTGACTTGAATATTTCCTTTTCTTAAAGTGATATGGACAATATGCACATGATAGCTGTAAAAGTTATTTTTCTACTGATTTACGAAAAAATGGAAAAGAAATATATTTCATGAATATAACTAGGTGAGTGAAAGTTGCCCTTGTGTCTCTTTAAAATTGAGATATTCATTGAAGTATTTCAGTCCCTTTCTTTTACTCCTTTAAAAGCTGATATAGTGCGAAAGAAATAGGAGTAAATAAAGAAATTTAATTCACTAGTTGGAGCTAACAATGAGCGTAAAATCAACCAAGCTTTCCCTTTGACTGCACGATCAAAATCAAAAAAAAAAAAAAAAAAAAAAAAAAAAAAAAAAAAATTAAATATTGATTGAAAGAAATAGGAGTAAATAAGGAAATTTAATTCACTAGTTGGAGCTAACAATGAGCGTAAAATCAACCAAGCTTTCCCTTTGACTGCACGATCAAAATCAGTAAGGGGAAGCGCTCACCCTTTGTGGATATATTACTAAATTTCTTTCCCATAAAATGGTTTTTAATTAAAAATTTATGAAACGTAAATTTTTATTAAATTTCTAATCTATTATGATCTGTATGTATGTATGTATATATATATATTTCTTTTTTACTCAAATATCAGCGAAGATATTTCTATTATATATTTTGTCTCCCTCTAAATCCCCCTCTTTCCCACATTCGATTTCAGCAAAAATTAATTATTTAAAGGTTTTGCAGTTGAAAGCAAGCCTAAATACCGAATTTTTTTTTTTTTTTGTTTAATGAATAAGGGGACATTCGAAATTAAATTCTTAAATACCTTTTTTAATATTTTCTTTTGTAAAAAGTGTTGAGGAATATAAATATCATAACATTCTTTTTTGCCACTATTTTTTCGTTATTCATTTTTTTTAACGCTAATTTTTCTGACCCTCCCCCTTCTCTTTGACCGACTTCAGTTATTCACGAACTCATAAAATGGTATGCAAATAGTAGCACTGGATTCGGTCTCATTATTTTTTAAATTTCGGACACTTGAGCACATGGGGAATAAATAAATATATATGTTTATAATATATATTTATTAGTCCGTACATGTATAAAATTATGTATAAAATATATAATTTTAACGAATATATTTTTAGCTTCTCATATGTAGGGTCGCTGAAGATCTGATGTATAATGATATAATCATAAAACAATGTCTTTGTAGCAGATTTCTCTACGGAAAGATTGGCATAGAGGTTTATAAAAAGCCTGTCACGTAGGGTCTACGTAAACTAAGATGAATTAACTTGTTTTATTAAAGATGCACGATGAAANAAAAAAAAACTTGTCAATTGTAGATATTTCGAGCAATTGCATATTCATTAATAAATAAATAATATGAAACAATACTTTGTTATTATAACGAATTTGCACAAACGTTCATCTTTTAATTTTATATATCCTCATACTTATTAATAATTATTAAAATTTGTATTTTTCCCCCTTATTTGTAAAAAGTAGGAAGACAAAATTTATTTTGCTGTTTCCTCATAATAGTAAATAATAAAAAAAAACTTGTCAATTGTAGATATTTCGAGCAATTGCATATTCATTAATAAATAAATAATATGAAACAATACTTTGTTATTATAACGAATTTTTTCGATTATATAAATGCATTAGAACTGGATTTTATGAGCTTTAATATATTTTATTTTATTTTTAGTTTTCATATGATTCTATGAGAGCATTGGTGATAACATATAGTTTATGTATTGTTTTTCTGAACTATATGATAACACTTTATATAATGTATCTGTGCGACTGCCTACTGAATACTTACATTCCTGTTAACGCTTTATATAGTTTCTGTTAAGTTTGTTTATAGATTCCTCCTAAACATTGGATATGAACCGCATTAATTTGAATCATTTAATAGTTTTAGAATTTAATATTGGTATTATAAAATACAATCACCGAAAATAAGTAAGAACAAGTAAGAATCAGTAATACTTCTTCTAATCTCCTTAAAACAATTATATAAGGACCTCTGAAAGGATAGCAAATATTTGTGTATGAGCTACGTTTTTCCATTTATTGGTATATTTATTAATATTTTTTTTTCCAAAGTTCATGCATAATGTTGAAGATTAGCTTCAATTTCTTCCGTTCGCAGGACCTATGGTGCTCAGAATTGGATTCTTCCGGAAGAACTATTTCCATAAGAAAAATACAAATGAAGGAGGAATGCTGGCCGGAAGAGAATGGAAGGACATCCCTCGAAGACTGGAGAAGTCCTGAACTTTTTTAATTGCACTTCGCCCCCAAGAAACTTATTATTAGCGATGGTGCTTGGTCCCTCATGCTTACGTAATCTGTCTCCCTCGGGACCCCGAGCCACTTCACGAGGGAGGATCGTCCAGGATCAATACGCGAAATTGGCTACAAGAACTTAAGGAGTCCCCCAAGCTTTTTCATTATTAGTTCTAAGTTGTCGAAGCCTTTCCGCAACTTGTAAGCCCTATGGGGATTGACCGGTTTTTTCTCTCTCTTTTTTTTTTCTTTATATTTTTATGGTGGTCTTGACAAATCCCTTCTTTGGAAGTTTGATATGAAAATTACTCTGTTGAAGTTAAGTTTTATCTTCATAATTTACGTTACTTTTTTCCAAACCCCTCCCTTCACGGGGTCTTTAGCTCTCTAAAAATATTCGGTGTTCGGATTGTTCGTTCCATCATCCGTCATGTCTACATACTTTCTGTCCTGTCACAGAAGAACAACGACAACGATATTTTTCATATGAGATGATTTTTAAAACCACAATTTATAAATTTAAGTCCGTCACACAGGAGCTGCTCATATTTACATTAAAGGTGAACCACAGATAATAGTAAATTACTATTTGATCTTAGTCAAAATGAAAGCAAAACAAAACAGAATTTAAAAAAAATCATATTTAGAATAAGATATTTCCATATATTATATATTTTTTCAATTATTTTTTTTTTTTTTATGACTGCAGTAAAACATAAATCTATTCGAAATGTTTTCAAAAGAATGTCAGAATTTTGGCTTAAGCAAGTGTCGAGCTTTTAAGAATGCCGAAAAATTAAAAAAACAAACCTGATGTTTACATCAAGTTATATGTCCAGAAATAGAACGTTAGTTTTTTCTTGTTGGACTTTAGATTATTAGCGGCAATTTTATTGTTATGTAAGCAGGTGAATATTTGTATTTCTATAACATTATCAGTATCCTAAGATGATTTTAGTTGGGGTTCGGTCGAGGTAGATCCAAAAAAACTCAAATTAAAAAAAATGTATTTTTTAAATGAAGGATTATCTACCAACGTTTCGGCTTACATTGTAAACCATCTTCAGGGCTGTAGAAATACAATGTCATGAGAATACAGTAATATTTGAAATTAGTATAATAGAGAATTATAATATAATGTGATATCAAGAGTATGAAAGTAGAAAGCTATGTAAGACAATTAAAAGTTTATGAAAACAATTTGAAAAAGAACCAATTTGAAAAAAACATGCAAACAAACAACTTATTGACAAGAAAAAAA